>JAWPHD010005655.1:0-159047 GCA_037043455.1 Cyrtodaria siliqua | reverse complement strand
CTTATTTGAACGCAACTCAAGATGGAGCAATAAATATGTAGTCCATATTGTCGCACGTGTAAATTAACATGGCCTGGTGTAATAATGTATGTTATCGTTATAAAACTAATACTTCACCTCAAAAAAACAACCATATCTCGAGTTGTTATTTAGCGCTTGATAAGTTTGTGTGCGCGCGCTTGTTCTTACGTAATGCCTATTTAGTGTTAAAAATGCTACAACATAACAATAAATAGCCGCAATCTAGTAGTTCAGCGTACATCCTTCAAAACTTACAAGTGCAAGGCTGTGGTTCAAATCCCGTTCCGGACAACTATTTTTTATCAAATATATTCTGGAGCCGTATATTTATCGATGTAACCTGTATGGAGGCTAAATAAAAATGTGAAATTTTACGCATCGATTTCTGCTTATATAACGACTTTTGGGATGTTCGTCGATTTGAAACTACTTCACACATGACTCATGCATATTCATGAGTTATTACTAGTTAAAAAAGGGACTGTACAGCTTTAAACGCGATATTAATACTGTATTCATGTCTTACTGAGTGATCGTTGAGTTTTATTTGTCATTGTATGTCTAGTATGGTACCATATCTTATCATTAAACTATTAACGTGCAGGCAGTTTGTAACGTCCGTTTAAATTGCATTGCTGTTCCAATGGAGGCAGGGGAACGACGTTTGAATCTCTTTTATCGTTCACGGCAAAAATGTGTCATCAAAGCGCTCGATTCAGGTATGTTTTTGTTTACAGTAATACTGTCTTAATATTTAAAAAGTGTGTTCATCTAAAGTGCACATCAGCTCTTTCCTCCTTCGCAACCGGTATTTCGATGCATCCAGTACTTTCTGAGACTTGCCCTTTCAACTGTTCACGGTCATGTACGCTTTCTTTCATTTCCAATACCTTGGGAGGTCTAATCTAAAAAGTCTATTTGAATCGAAATACCCGTTTGCGGTGGAGGAAAATGCCCACTGTATACTGTATAGGGTTATGCGCGCTTTACTGAAACAAAAAGTTAAATATAAAGAAAACTGTAAAGTAATAACATACCTGAATCGAGCGCTTTGTTAGTAATAAAGTTTCCAAAATCGATAAAAATATTTTTTATATCAATTGAAAAATAGATTTTGATATTTTTTTTCAGTACTCAGTAATCAATGATGAATATATTACAACCCTTCACTTTCCATATCACACCTGATAGATCTATACATATTTCAAAATAATCTGTTTTATTTGTGTAGTTTAATGATAAATAAATTACAACTTTCCCTTTTCTACATCACACCTGATATCTTCCCTCGAACAATATCAATTAATATTGAATTCTCGGAATAATATTATGCGTGATATGGAAAAGGGAGAGTGATAATTTATACTTATTATCATAAAATATCGCGTAAAGAAAAATTGTTGATTCGTCTTTTTGCTAAGCTTTTGATCTTTGTTGTTAAATTTAATATCTGATATTGTCATTTTTATATTGCTGGCAAATTACTGACAAAGATTGTGGCATTAAAGATTAAAATTGACCATTGTAATGGAATTTCCAGTGAAGTAGTTTGTCAACCTGAGAAAATAAATTCTACCGAGGCGATTGGCGGGGTAACTACATCGGGTGGGGTGATATTGCAACAACGTAAGACAGCGCAAAATGTTGAATAGCAGTCTATAGGAATTTAACATGGGCGGCTGACATGATTTATAACAAATACATTTATTCGCTAAATCTGGTGTAAAAGTTATGGGAAGTTGATGTTTCCATTGACACACTATGCTTTCTTTAAAGTATATTAAGATATGCATGACAATATGCGCATGTTCAAATTATTTCAATGCCTCATTTGTTCCAAATAAAGAGATTACTATATAATAACATATTAAAAGAGCAAGTATACAAACTGAGTACGTAAAAGTAAAGAAAACAAATATGCATATCAATAAGTATGATGAACAGTTTTCTAGCATATATATATCTTACTAGTGAGTTTAGCCAAAATATATCAGCATTATAAAGCAATCGAATAAATACAAAAATAAAATAAAAAATAATACCCAAAATGGAAATCCAGCACAAAAGTTGCCGAATATACTTGCATTAAACTGCTCCAGCGCCATATTCTATAGCATTCATTACGAATCAAAACATCGTTATGAAGGTAGTTTCAGTGCTGTCGTATGAAGGCAGAGGTCATGCTTCGGGTCCTATACATCTTGTATGCAATTGTTCATGATCATGCAGGCGTCACACTGTCCCGAAATTGATACCAGATGGCCATACGAATATGGAATTTTGAATTTCGCGCGAAGAGGGCCCCGATTTTGGTGAACAGCCAATGAACAGCCGAAGCAAGTACGAAGATGTGAATTTTTATAGTAGTCTATACCCGCAGGACACACGAAGTCCACACGATGGCTACACGACGTCGTATTGAGAGTACGATGCGTTCGAACTAGGTCACGAAGGCGTCACGTGATCTCCCGATAGTATAAAACCTTCGGCCGACCGTGGGAAATTCAATTGCTGATCGGAGATCATTGGGAGGAGAACACACAGTACATTTCAACTTTATTTCAAATTTAATTCAACTTTAATTCAACTTTAACATGCCACCCAAGGCAGGGAGAGGCAGAAGGAAGAAGCTGGCTGGTAAATACAGAACTCAGAAGAGGAAAGCAGAGGAAACTGAGAATTTAGAGGTCCAAGAAGACAGCACTGAGTCTCCAACCAGAGAGAGAAGGGTGAGGAAATCCAAGAAAGATGTCAGTCCTTGTACAAGTAAAACTCCAGAGCGGTCCCCAGAGGGTTACAGGTCTCCTCAGCGGTCTGAAAGGTCTCTTCAGCAGTCCCAAGAGTCTCGGCAGCATTCACCTTCTCCCCCTCCTCCTCGTAACAGACAGCTTATTTTTGGTATGGATGGGGGGCAAGAGGGGTTATTGATTTTGTTATATAATCCCATACATTGTTGTCCTGCATGTACTTATTTTTTTTTCCATTTGGTATCTTTTCAGATGAGTCAGCTTCCCCCGCCCTCCCTGCAGGCAAATCCAAGTCCAAGCCTGAAGTGGGCAAGGGCAAGGGCGACAAAGGGAAAGGCAAGGCCCAGAATGAGAACCCACTCCCTGGTGCACCATACAGCTTCACAGAGGCGCAGGAGGAGGCAATCGCTCGCTGGATGGTGAGTAAGAAGCTACTGTATGACATGAAGGACAAACAGTACAAAGACAAGGCATTAAGGAGGCAACTATTCGAGGGAAAGGCTGCGGAGTACGGGGTGGATTGTAAGTATAAAAAAAATTACATTTCAATTACTTTGAAATATTTGAAATCTATTTCAGATTCTTAACATACCTTGCTGTCAATGAACATTTCAATGATTGTACTAATACTTTGTTTTGATTTCTGTCATTGCAGATTAATCAATTCAGAAATGGTACCACACACAGAGGACTCGATTCTCGAAGTTGCGGGAGGGCCAACCCAAGAAGAAATCCCAGAAGAGGTCCGGTGATGGGCTGTCGAGTGGTGAGGAGGAAGACCCCATCCTTGCTGAGGAGGCCAGTGAGAATGACAGTGACCGTGACAAGTTCATCCGCCGGGTCTTTGGGTTCCTGAAGCCACACATCAGACGTCACAAGAAGGATACACCAGCTAGTGTGAGTATATCATTAAAATTAAATTCACACTGAACTTTGTTGAAAATTTTCAATTTCCAAAATTATATAACTTTCAAATGTACTTATGTTTGTTTTCTATTTTTGTCTTTGTAGTTTAAGGACAAGTTGGCCCTGGCTGAGACGGGTGAGCTGGCTGGGAGTGACGACAGTACCATGGCAGGCAGTCTTGCAGACGAACCGAAGGAGTCCACCAAGAAGTACACTGGCTACCCTGCACCGAGACCTCCTTCCAGGACCAGAACAGGACCGACCCGAGTCTCCTACCATGGAGATGAGAGTTACCGGAGCATCCCGTGATCTCCAAGATAGGCTGGTTCAGTTCATCACACGAGAGCAGCAAGTCAACAGGGCCACTCCTTTCTGCAAGTACCTGGAAACCGAACTGGATCGTCTGCATGATGCCTGCCTGGAACCTGCGTATGAGGAGATCACCACAGTTCTTAACCAGTAAGTATATAAAATTTGCATAAATTTTAAATCCATTTATTTGATGTCACAAATTGTATTGCATGCTAAATTTGAGCTTGTATTAATCCTATGCTGTTTGTTTTTGTCTTTCCAGTTACCGGAAGGTGTCCAGACAGTTCAGGATGAGGGAAGCGGCTGGTGACCAGATCAGTCCCTTAGAAGATGTCCCGTCAGCATTCCAGTCGCAGCATCCCCAGCAGCAGAGGCCAGTTGCTGTGATCCCAGTCTGCACATCTGCCACCTACTCAAGAGTCAGCCAACTTCAACAGGAGAGTGCCCTCCCCAGCGGTACCTACTACTCCGCCAGCAGAGCTGCCTCCTCACCGTCAGCAGAGTTCCAGCCAGGTCCCAGCCAGTGGCCTAGGACCCCACCTCCGGCATCAGTGTGGAGATCCCAGGAGTGTGGCTACGTAGAGCAGGCGAACCAGCAGTACAACTTAGAACAACAGGAACAGCAGCAGTACCATACCCTCCAGCCAGCCAGCACTTTTACTCAGGGCTGCGTACCTTCTCCTCGCCATTCGTCCAACTTCCTTCTCAGCCTCCTCAGCAGCAAATCAGAGGTCCTTGGCAGCTAACACCAAATCAGCCAGTCCAGAGTCCTCCTCCGCCTCCTCTTCCAGCTCAGCGGTCCCAGCACAATGTGACCCAGGACAGCCTCCGCAAATATCTAAACCCAGACGACAGTGTAAATATCAACAAAGACATCGATCTCTCAGCTTTAGTGCCACATGACGACAATTATAACAAATGCCAGTAACCAGAAATTCAGAGACAGTTCCAGAAAAATAATCAGAGACAGTTCCAGAAAAATAATCAGAGACAGTTCCAGAAAAAATCCGAAAAAAAATCACACAAAAACTTGAGATTGTATATAATAAAAATTGTCACTGATATTTTCAGACTTTGTTCTTTTTTTTGGTCCTTTATCCATACTTTACAAGTTATTTTAATTTCTATGTTAAAGTAGTATGGGATTTTACATTTTGGAAACTTGAGATTTTTAAACTATCTAAATGTTGGGCCTTTATTTTATTAATAAGTGGAAAAAAGAACAAGTATTTTCAAAATTTCAAAAACAAAATTTATTACTCCATACACATTTTGCTTTAAGTTACAATGCAATATGTAAAAATAATTTGTTCATCATCACAATATTAGTGTCTCTGTATTCATTTTACTGTCACTGCTTTGTGGGAATAATTACAGGATCATCTTATCCTGCCATGGCACCGAACCAGCCTTTGAGGTAAAGTAGTGGCCCAGGTATCTTCTAACTTGCCTCCCCTCGTCCTGAGTTCCAGTGTTCCTTGCCCTCTCGTGGTAAGCATCCAGAAGTTCTTTGTCATTTCTCCATGCCCCTGGGATGACATTCTTGTTCTGGTCCTCCAAGTCCATCAGGTTGTTGTGAGTGGCTGGATATCTCAGTCTGATGAGATTGTGAAGGATCACAGAAGTTGTGATGATTTTTCTGCATGTCTCTTGCCTCTGGTTCATGGTCCTCAGCAAAACTCGGAACTTGTGTGCCAGAATACCAAAGGCCTGGCTCTGGAGAGTCTGTAGTTAAATATTCTCTCATGGTGCTCCATGTTTCTGATGGAAAACGGGTTCATCAGGCGCTTGTTGATCCCAAAAGCATTGTCCCCTACTATGTAGTATGGGACAGGAACGTCATCACCAGGTAGAGACGTCTCTTCAGGGAGATTGAATATGTTGTTCGGACTCTCCAGGCCTTCCTTCAGTTCTGACCCATTGTAGATACTGGCATCGTTGCTGGAACCATCAGAGCCGACATCAATCCAGAGAAACTTGTAGTCTGCGTCGACCAGGGCCATGAGGGCAATGGAGAAGACGCCCTTGTAGTTTCTGTACACAGAGCCAGTATTCCAAGGACAGGTGACCGCCACATGCTTGCCATCCAGAGCACCACAGCAGTGTAGAAATTGCCATCTCTACTCAAACTGCTCAGCAATGGCGGTCCACTCTTCAGTTGTAGTAGGACACTGGATCACCTCAGCAGCAAACTCGGCTTTGATGGCATCCCAGACTTCATTAATGATGAGGGAGATGGTGTTTGGAGCAACTCTGAAGTTGTAGGACAGGCTTGGATAATTGTCACCGCAGGCCAGGTGTCGTAGAGTGATGGACAGCTTGAGAGCAGGAGGAAGGGACTTTCTGTACCATGTGTCCTTCTTCTTCATTCTGCCTTCTAGCCTTCGCAGGACCTCATCGTAGAGGCCTCTGGGAAGTCTTGTGTAGTTGTAGAAGGCCTTCTCATCTTCTGTCTTCAGCTCATTTAGTAGAGTGCTATAGTGGCCATAGCGTTCTCTTCTTTTGTCAGACAGCCATTTCCTGACCCACATAGACCTCGGTTTCCTCCTTCGCCTCGGTTTGCCCCTGCCCTGGAAAATAAAAAGCAAAACAAGATAAGTACATTGTCGAATGCTAGAAAGGCAAATAGCAAGAAATGACAAAGTGAAATAAGACAATTTTTACCTGTAAGAGGAGGTGCTGGGCCTGTAAGAGTTGCTCATCATGTTCTCTGAGGTGCATCAAAAGAAGCAATGCTGCTGCCTTGTTTTTCCTGGTTGTCTCATCATCAAAGTATGCCATTCTGCAGGAACAGAATTGTGATTAATTGTGATTGAAGCTTTGGGAGTTACACACGCCTCTGCTCTGTAGAGTTGCTCAGGACTGACTGAGGAAGATGCTCTGAGGCTGGCCTTTTATATGTCCACGTTACCATGACACATGGGAAACGCTTGAGCTACTCAAATTCGGCTGTCTTCGCCGACACCGTGGTCCCATCTCGATGTCATCGTACTCTAATACGATGGCTACACGACGGCATTGCGAGGGCTTCACGTAGTCGTGTTGCCTTCCTAAGACAATCGGGCAGCTTCTTGTTTCCTTCGTATTGTCTTCTTGAGGCGAAAAATGCTCGATGGCACCGATGATCACACGAAGTAAAGACGAAGATGATACGATTTGACAAGATGCCCTCACGATGGCCTTACGAAGGGCAAAATGGACACACGAATTCAACACGAAACTGAACCTTCGCAAGGTCTTTAGGCAATTCTTTGGCATGCCAAAGATTTTGCCACCGCTCACGAAGTTGCTGCCGGAGCCTGAGAAACTCCACCGGCGGTCATACGATGGCTTAAGATGCCCTCACGAATGGCCCGATGTTTTTACGATCAGAGCCGAATTTAAACATTTCCTTTATCGTGTGTCCATCTGGTGTCAATTTCGGGACAGTGTGACGCCTGCTGCATGTGATACATATTTAGGTTTGCGATTAAAATAGATTTATATTCAACATGTGTAACAGATTTACACCATCTCCGGGACGTCCGTGACCGAGTGGTTAGAGTCTCTGACTTGAAATCACTTGCCCCTTACCGCTCTGTGTTAGATTTCTCATGAGCATAGGAATATTTATTTCAGAAAGCTATCCAGCTGGCTTGCGGAACGTCGGTGGTTCTACCAAGGTGCCCGCCCTTGAAGGAATATTGCCCAACAGTACTCTATTCAATATTGAATTGTTGTTGTTGTTGTTGTTGATTATTTTGTTTTTGTTGTTGTTGCTACCGTTATTGTTGTTGTTGTTTTGATAGGTTGGGGTGAAATATTGGGATTAAACACAACATAAACAAGATAAATCTTTCGAAAACACTACCTTGTATTAGCCTGTATATACTCATATAGTAGCATTGTGTGGTCATGGCATATTGTATGTCAGCTTCATACTACTATAGACTACTGTATACCCATAACAGCTGTTCTGCAGAGTGCGCAAGACACATGATGTCGTCATAGAATTCGCAACAGTTGCGTGAATATTATTCTTGGGTACCTTCATGTTTACAACTTTGTATAATTTAGATTTAGATTTGTTAAGAACGGTAAGCGAGCTCGTGCATAATTTTCTTAACAATTTGACTTGGTGTTCTCAATCCTATCAATCGTATTTAAGCTAATGTAGATACATCATTACCTCAGTGTGCACAGTGGTGCGCGTGTCCTAGCGTAAATTTCGAAAAAGATATAAAACATATAGCAGTTTTAACTGTCGTTATTTTGAAACCTACCTTTAAACGGTGTATGCGTACTAGACTACATCTAGTATGCAATGATATATATATGTATATATATATATATATATTGTATTCATTTCTAGTATCTTGAACTATTCGAAATGTTTAAGCGAGTTTTGACGTATGTAACTGCCTTTTCAAATTAAATAAATGTAACGATTTGAACAAGTAGGTGGTACCCATTTTCTATATAATGCAAATAAAACAAATGAAACATAAAAAGTGTGTTAGATGTAATTATCTTAGCGGCATATTTCTACTTCAATATACAACTATACAATGAATTCAAACCGCCCTTCCATAACTTTACAATATTGTTACAGTGCATGACAATTTATGTATATAATCATAATGTTCCATCACCTCTTTTAACCTTATATGTATGAATTTTAATATATATACTTCACTATGTGTATCGGCATAATATGCAACTAATTACTTCAGAGAATCAGAACAACTTTATATCAGATATAGGCTCCCTTAGTGAACTATTACCACACATTCGAACAATTTATCCACGTTATGTTGTGCCTTTTCACATTATAACTGTGTTTGTATCGTACATATTAAATAAAACATGCAAGCGACAATGATGAAGAAATATGCATTCGAAAATTGTTTATAATGTTAACATATTTCCTTCTCTTTTTTTTTTTACTTCTGAGCTTATATAAGAGATTAGTTTCTCATGTATTTTATGTTTGATGATCTCATTTAAACAAGGGTTCTATGAAGTTTGAAACAAAAAAATAGAAAGCTTTCCTACTGTTGTGAAACTATTTCAACGCCTTATGTTTTAACATGTTTTCTTCCAAAACTGTTCACTAGTATCATCTTGTTGCCTTGATGGTTAGAGATTAGATCATGGCGGGGATTTCTTTATTTACACTGTCCTGTTTTAATGGGATGACAGTAGGGTAAGTGTGAGGTTTAGTGCACCCTAGAACCGGTTTAAACCCCCAGTGGCCTACTTTGCCACTGACCGTTCCAAGGCGGTAGCCCTATTGTCAACCCTTTTGTGTTTGTGATGTCGTTTGCATTTATTATTGCTTTTGCCTTCTTGTTTGTCTGTTTGCGTGTTTGTTTCTGTGTTTTGTGGTTGACTGTCCTCCTTGAATGCTACTTTCCCTGTCCGATCTTTGTATATTTTTTGTTAAACAAGATACTGTTTTCATGTGTTTACAAGTAAGCATTCTCATCATATTAGAATCTGAAATGGTAAATGTGCACAAATATAAAACATGAGCATGTGTTTTATACATAATTAAATACATTCTTCTACTTCATCAATAACAGAGCTGTATATAAGTTCTGACTGCAATGTATTTACTAATCAGATTCAAAATAAATGAGAAACAAAACATTTTTTAAATAGTCCCTGCTTCCAAAATGGATGTGAATCCATTCAATACATTTAAAAAGAAACAACAATTCTGATTAAATGGATATTAAGTAAAATGAAACAATGTATGGCCTTTGTTCTTAATATTAGACCTATGCTTACAACAATGTTCATCATGTAAATATAGAGTAAACCATTCAACAGGACAATACATACAACTATAATACTCATGATTTTTAAAAGTTTAGTGTTTTTGTAGCAAAAAAAAGAGTATGATAATGGACCATTAGAAACGGCCGAAAACGACACATACGAAATATTGCAGTCTCGGTTTGATTGAGACTGTTCATGAGCGGTAGTGAAATATGCAAGTTGATGAGTCGGGATACTCACAGTTTAAAAAAAAGGTATTTGTATATTATATAAATGTATAATTGAAAATAAAGCAGTGTAGAGTCTATGCTTGGTGAATCTGACCAAGTTTGTGTGTGAGTTGTGCTACATTATTATATATGTTGCTTCCAACATCAAGGCATTCGTTGGAATGAAATCACATTTCAATTCTGGACGATAGTGTTTCAGCATAATTAGTTGAAATGATGATGACAATCTACACTTCAGTATAGGGTCTTACTGGACATTGTAAATTATGAACTGTAAATGATTACAGCATCAGCATACAGAAAAATGATTAAACACAATACACTATTTGTGATTAAAGTGTATATAGTTTACTAACATTAATAACGTTACGAAATTGTAATGTTGTGATTGTTAGAAATTAGTATTTATATCATTAATAGTACTAATTAATAATGTATACAACATATATTTACTACTGTTTTCCTCTAATTGAATATCCTATTTAGCGTATTACTGCTAATTCATAGAATAATATGATAATAATTTGCACACACAGTTATAACTGAGATTGCAGATCAAAGATTTAAAGTATGCACTAACATATGATTAAAACATATGAAATAAGAAATATGGTTTAAGAATTGTAGGAATAACAGAGAAAATGTATATTGTGTCGATAAATAAGCAAGCTATAAAACATGGTTAGTTAATTACTAATAGACGCATTTGTTGACGACCGCTTTGACTAATAGGCAATATGGTGTTGCGGCATATCTGTGAAAAAAATTTCACACCTTCGCTAAGACTGTTCGAGAGGCAGTTATAAACACAGTATGTGGTGATGTATGTATCCATGGGCTATTTGAAGCTAGTTACATAAACATATTGTCTCAGTCATATAGAAAATAGTTATACCATATATCGGATCAGACATCTACACCTTTCATGGGTTCAGCACACACACACTATCTGACTGAGAATGGAATGTGAACAATATCAAACTAACACAAGTAGTTTGTGCGCTACTGAATAAATCTGACATTGAGACAATGTGATCTAGAATATGGACATAAATCGGATCACTAACAATAAAGAGATTGCCCTTGGAATCTACTAAAACGTTTAATATCTATATATAGTGTTATACATGATTTAAATGGAACAAACATGAATATGTGCAAGTATTATATAAATGTATAATTGGAAATAAAGCAATGCAGGGTCTATGCTTAGATGAACCTGACTTTGTGCGTGAGTTGGGCTACAGTATTATATATATAAATTCCATACAAAATATGAGTTTAAGTGAAATACAAGCTCACAATCCAGGGTTTCTTACCTCAACCAAAATTCCGTTAAATTTCTTATAAACTTGGAGTTTAAGTGAAATTTAAGCACACACCAGTGTTTCTACACATAACATTTATCAGCAATAAATTTCATTAAGTTTCATGTAAAAGTCGAGTGCAATCAGGACTGTTATTCATTTGATCTTTGGAGATCGCTGAGCCTGATACTTATGTTTATATATCGGTGGTACATTTTCAATTGCTTTTGTTTTCTTACTTAAATTTCGATTCGGTGGTTCCACTACTCCGGTCGATAAAGGCTCTGGGTATTGTTTAACTACTCATACGATTTTAATTTAGTATTTTGGCTGTTACTTGTGATGCGCAGGCTTCATAACCGCTGCTCCCAACTAAATTCCATTGGGGGTGGGGGGGGGGGGGGTGGGGGGGGGGGGGGGCATGCCATCTTCGGGATGGTTAAAAGTCTGTACTATTGAGTATATGATTATTGAGTACTCAACCCGGGGCTAGGGGCATGAGCGGTAGCAAGCATATTTCACTACCGTTCATGAACAGTCTCAATCAAACCGAGACTGCAATATTTCGTATGTATCGTGTTCGGCCGTTTCCAAAGGTCCACTCTCATACTCTTTTAAGTGAACTTTAAGCAGACACCAGTGTTTCATACACCACATTTGTCCGCAATAAAAGTTCATTAAATTTCATGTAAAAGTGGGGTTTAAGTGAAATTTTAGCGGACAACATTGTTTCCTACATCACATTTAATCTCAACAAAATTCCATTAAATGCCATATTAAACTTGAGATTCAGTCAAACTTAAACTATAACAAAATTCAGGTATTTTGTGAAAAATTAAATGCCATTTAAAGGTGAATTAAATCTCAGATTTAAAGGGGAATTAAATTTGCTGATACCTCATTATACTAGGAATTTAAGCGTTGTTTGAGATTTAAGTTGTGATCTTCGGGATGGTTAAAAGTCTGTACTATTGAGTATATGATTATTGAGTACTCAACCCGGGGCTAGGGGCATGAGCGGTAGCAAGCATATTTCACTACCGTTCATGAACAGTCTCAATCAAACCGAGACTGCAATATTTCGTATGTATCGTGTTCGGCCGTTTCCAAAGGTCCACTCTCATATTCTTTTAAGTGAAATTTAAGCAGACATAAGTGTTTCATACACCACATTTGTCCGCAATAAAAGTTCATTAAATTTCATGTAAAAGTGGGGTTTAAGTGAAATTTTAGCGGACAACATTGTTTCCTACATCACATTTAATCTCAACAAAATTCCATTAAATGCCATATTTAACTTGAGTTTCAGTCAAACTTAAACTATAACAAAATTCAGGTATTTTGTGAAAAATTAAATGCCATTTAAAGGTGAATTAAATCTCAGATTTAAAGGGGAATTAAATTTGCTGATACCTCATTATACTAGGAATTTAAGCGTTGTTTGAGATTTAAGTTGTGATTAAATTCCTTATTTCATGCAGTGTAAGAGCATTGGTCCTCATCACTTTCATACAAGCTTTATTAAAGTTGTTGAATAATTATCAAAATAGGTTATGACACTAAAATTTTGCAACACACTAGCACATGTTTAGTGGTTGACTCGTTTGCAGTTCTCCATTGTGCTTTCCTCTTTGGATGTGCGATGACATGACCTTTTTTACCCTTTGATGACGTCTACCTAAGTAAGGGTTGGTATCTTCGATCTTGTATTGTCTTGCCCTTAACGGGTTTTTTTCTTGTTGTTTTGGCTTTTGATGAGTCATATAGAGTACTTGCTTTGTGTCTTTCTATGATTGTTATTATTATTCATATATACATGATCATCATTCTGTTTAACATGTATTGTCTAGGAATGCTGCCTTGTTTTAGCAAATATAGCCTGGTGGGGATTTCTTAATTTACACAATCACATTTAATTGGAATGACAATAGGTTAAAAGTAAGGTTTGATACACCCGAGAACCTGATTTAAACACCCCAGCAGTATTTTGACACTGACCGTTCCAGTAACACATATTATCAACCCTTTTATGTGTGTGGTGTCGCATGCTTTGCTTCTACTTTACCAGGAATTGTTTTTTTTGTTTTGAATGCGTCCGTAAATGCAGTGCTAAGAGGTGCAGTTGTTGTAGTTAATTATCTCGCAAGTCCACCATTAATTCAGCTGCTAATGGTAGACTGTTTAATGCATGTTTACCTTCTAATGCTGCTTGACGTATATATCACGTCATTTGTGTTGCCACTTGACATGGATCAAGTTGTGGTATACAATAGGTTGGACAAGATGGTTGATCTTTAAAATTCCGATTCCGTATGAACATCAGTGCAATGAAGATAATCTCAAAAAGTTAAAAATCAAATATAATGCATGTACTAACAATTTCGTCAGTCAGGTGTTAGTTGTTTCACCGTTTGAATACATAATTTAGTATAATAATGCAATAAAGAAATATAAAAAGATCGGACAGGGAATGCAGCATTCAAGGAGGACAGTAAACCACAAAACACAGAAACAAACACGCAAACAGACAAACAAGAATGCAAAAGTAACAATAAATGCAAACGACATCACAAACACAAAAGGGTTGACATTAGGCTACCGCCTTGGAACGGTCAGTGACAAAGTAGGCCACTGGGGGTTTAAACCGGTTCTAGGGTGCACCAAACCTCACACTTACCCTACTGTCATCCCATTAAAACAGGACATTGTAAATAAAGAAATCCCCGTCATGATCTAATCGTTATGCTGGTCATGTCATCAAAAGTGAAATTCGTCTTCTAGTATATTACGAAGCTTGCATTTTCTTTCGGATCTTGGAGTTTCATTTTGTCTATGCCTTCGACCAGTTTCATTTTTTAACCTGTGGCTAGAGACGCTTAGTTTTGTAAACAAAACAACTATTTTTTTATATTTAGTACATGTAGATAATACTTAAACCTGAAATCTTATATTATGCTGTATGTACTAGCTCTAGTGGAAGACGATAACTCAGCATTCCAATCTTGTCAAAACATATCTTTAATTTCTTGCTTAAATATATTAATGAAATATGTTATGTTTTTTACTTCTTGAGAAAACCAAACTTCATTATTTATAGATATAAAAATCGAACAGGAAAAGCAGCATTCAAGGACGAGTCAACCACAAACACAAACAAAAACCATGAACAAATTTAAAGATTAATAAAAGGCAAAATAAGACACCGCAAACACAAAAGGGTTGACAATAGGGCTACCGCCTTGGAACGGACAGTGGTAAAAAACTGCCAACTATGAACTGGATTCCTAAATTACATAAACATCCGTATACGGCCCGCTTTATTTCGAATTCTAGTGCCTGCACCACTACAAACATCTCCAAACGTGTAACTTCTTGTCTTACTGCCGTTAAAGATCACGTTAAACAATACTGTGATAAGACTTATGAAAACTCTGGGAAAAATTTGTTTTGGTCTGTTAAAAATTCAGTAGAAGTTCTTGATAAAATATGCAATAAACGTCAAAAATGAGATATAGGGTCCTATAGAAACCACAGCGTCCGAACGCAATGGCATCGTAGGTCCGCACTGTATGCAAACAAGGACTTGATAATACAATGAAAGAGACAAAAAACAACAGAAAGGGTGGTGAAGACAGGGTTACCGACTTGGAACGGTCACTAGGCAATAATGCCTACTGGTTAGCTTGAATCGATTTTATATGCGCACAATCCTCACTTTTATCCTGTCTTCAGCGCCCAAATAGACTAGACAGTTTAAATAAAACTTCATCCCACCAAAAGGAATTATCTAACAATAAAGTCCACATCCAGAGAAACTACCTAAAGAAACACATACAAAATAATAAACATCTCAGGATGTATCCAGAATCATACTGAACAACCATAGTAGTTGCAGCTAAAGAGAAAACCAATCTAGGGTACGACCAGAAAACCCGAGGGTCGAAAGCTCATGCACCAACCTCCCTTAGTTAGGGTTTCAATAGGTACAATCATAGAGTCCCAATAGGTAGTCCAGTCATCGTACATCATCAGGAAGCGTAATGACTGACTGTAGAGGGGTCAATCACTAAACATGCAGTGCGCTGTAAAACCAAAGGGTTATATCCTTTTCTGACGAACTTTCTGATTACATTTGTGAAGCGGTCAGGAAACCCGTCAGACCGCTTTAACTTTCGAAGTTTATAAACCACATCTCCATAAAATGAGGGTTGTGTTATACCTAGTCGCAGAAGTGTTTTAAGGTTGGTGTTGTACTTTTCCAGCAGGCCCTCGTTGCGGCGGTAGAATTTAGAGGAAGATCTATGTAGTTTGTGATAACGAAAACCCTGCTGAAGAAGTTGTCGTGCTCAGATCGCCCAGTCCATTTAGGATTTAGTATACAGTTGTGTCGATGGCGGACATGCGGACCCGAACTCCGTTTTACTTTGAAAACGTTAATTCTTATAATCATGGATACCCGTATTAACTCTTGTATACAGCTTTTTCCGCACAGGGACCTGTTTTTATCTTTCGTAATTTGAAATCGGGAGTCCAGAATGTACAACACATGTGTTTTATATCCAAAGTAGCTATATTGTAATAATTTTTTTTCGCCTACATTATTTCAGTATTTTATTTCGCGAACTCGGGAGCACTAATTCGTATTCAATCTACTGAGGATGATGTTGTTTCCACGCATACCTCAGTGCACAACTTTTAAGGCTTGGGTAGACGAAAAGTAAAATAAACGCCCATCTCAATTACACAAACAGCCTTATAAAGTGGGTATAAAAGTAGAACAGGAAATTTAGCATTCACAGAACACAGTCGACCAAAAACATGAAACAAAACAAACAAGAATTACAAGGAAAAATAAAACCGAAGTATGGGATAGACCAAACATAAACGGTCTGACAAAAGGGGTAAGTCTAGTACTGCCTTGGAACGGGCATTGAAAGTTTAAACCAGGTTCTAGGGTTAACCAAACTTCACCCTTACCGTGTTGTCATCCCAATTAAACCGGACAGTGTAAATATACAAATACACGCCAGGTCATATCATCTAACAATCTAGGCAGCATAATTAGACAACATCTACTACACCATGTTTGACCTGGTGCATCGTACCGATAACAAACAGCGGGGCTTTCCTTACGTTGTTTTGGCCTGTGATGTGGCTATTTTTCTAAATATGTAATAATTCCATGTACTTGTTATAGTCCTTGAGCGGGCTGTAGACCCCCCCCCCCCACTCCTCACCCTCCCCCCACCCACCCCAGGGGGATTTTGTAGGGATGATTTTCTGAAAGAACATACAATAAGCTTCAAAATGAGACATGTGCCATCTGAGCGTTGGGGCGTTTGTGTGTAACACACGTGACAATTACGTAACCATAACAATTCTAAAACACTTTCAATAAATTTGAATATGAGTAAAACATGTGCATATGAACAGCAAATACTACCTATATTTATGTCATTTATGAATTGTTTAATTTAGAGAGCCTTTTCAACATTATGAAAATATACTGTAGTTTACGTTACATCCTGATCGTTATCAAAAAATCATAAATACACTCAATAATAACTAGACCGTAAGTTACCAAACAAAAAACACCCCACTCTGGGGGAATTTTAAAGATATATTTTAATGAAAGGGTATGCATTTCCTACAAAATGAAGTATGTTTGCCAAATGAGAGTGGGGACATAAGGGCGTGACATCCATTTGAAATACGTTACCATTATCGTGTTTTGAAAATGTAATACTCAAAAATTGTTTATATGCAACAAAACGGTATGTATATTTTATATTATTTATCAAACATGTTAAAAACAAAATCTAATGCAATAAAACAATTTCCAAAAGACAATGTAGTTTACGTTACGTGACATAAACATGAAATTTACGTAACTATTTAATGTTATTCGTAATAAATATGGAATGTTTCCAGAAACCAAGGCTCTAGTTTTTTACTGAAACAATGACTATTTAAATAATAAAATGTTATTTATTAAATCAATATATAAAACAATTAATAAATGAAAAGTGTGTGTGTGTGGGGGGGGGGGGGGGGGGAGGGGGAGGAGAGAGAGAGAGAGAGAGAAAGAGAGAGAGAGTTACGATATGTAAAATAAACAAAAAATACGTTACCATTTGGAAGTTTCCAGAAATAAAGGTGCTAGTATTTTACTTTTAACTATGATTTTCATTAGTGTAAGTAAATAAATAAATATAATGACTAAAAACAAAATAAATAAATAATAAATAAATATTTTAAAAGGGTTCATAACTCAGAAAAATAGTAATTGCACATTAAATTACTGGGATCTTATCATTTATTTGAAAATGTATTTTTTTTACTAGTTATGGCATATTCCCTTTGTTACAATGTATCCTGCTTTTGAGACAAATCCCAAAGAATAATCATATTTTGTCCCCATCCAATGTAAGTATTGCCTTATTCTGATTACTAGTAGTTGGACACAGTACACATAATACTAACTCTTATCAAAGACAGACACAAAGGAAAATGACATTGACAAGCAGATATCTTCACCCTACCGCCTATGTCTAATGTTTTCTGAATATTACCATTGGAACTACGCCAGACACATTCCAGTATATCTAATGACACCCTGACTCTTGACACAACCCATCCCCGGGTCAAATGAACTTCTCCAAAACAGGATATTCAGTGTCGCTCTTCCACAAGTCACATAACTGTTAATAAACTATCAATCAACATACACATTTTCAGGGTAACATCATTGGATTCAGTAGAAGGTATGCAGCATACAGGTAATACCACTGGTACATTACACGTCAATGTAGAGCAAAGCTGCTAGATGCCACTTTCCAGAGATGGCAAATATGGCATCAGAAGTTATTTCTTTGTGCAAAGAACTGCATCCATCCAACAAAGAACAACGAGAACGACTTGGGAAGGGCCACGGAATCTATCATCGGTTTCACAAACCCCATTCCGAGTTGATATCAATGACTATGAGCTGTACCTCCGATCGTCCGGTATTCCAGCATAGAGAGATGTTGCTGATGATCTATAACAGCATCAGGCTGAGAAGACCATGACATATTTGTCGATGACTTGTTAATTGACACGCCGACCCGATCTAAAACACACTATATTTGGTCAATTGGTTCCCTTATTGATCAGGTATCAGACAGATCTTAAGTTGAAGCTATCATATCCTCTATGCTCAGTACCATGGTCCCTTGCAACAGCTGATGGCAATTCAGTTAGAATTGACAAAGCCAAATTGCTCTACTGCTTAGAAGTATCAGTTGAGACAGCTACACAGCAACCTACTGAATATACTGTGTACGTGTGTGAAGGTAATGCAACACCTCACAGTCAGCCTTCAGTTCCTGGTACGTTTGACGATTTACCAAAGCACATTGAGTCGACTTTGTGACAGACACTTGCGTCCCTAGATCTATCAAGTAGTTTGAGTGCAACAGGCGAGGTGAAACCCCAACTTTCCTGTTGTTAGGGCCAAAAACGAAGACCTATTGCGATTTGAAGAGTTATCACACACAAAACGACACAATTCATCATTTTTTTACTAGTTATGGCATATTCCCTTTGTTACAATGTATCCTGCTTTTGAGACAAATCCCAAAGAATAATCATATTTTGTCCCCATCCAATGTAAGTATTGCCTTATTCTGATTACTAGTAGTTGGACACAGTACACATAATACTAACTCTTATCAAAGACAGACACAAAGGAAAATGACATTGACAAGCAGATATCTTCACCCTACCGCCGATGTCTAATGTTTTCTGAATATTACCATTGGAACTACGCCAGACACATTCCAGTATATCTAATGACACCCTGACTCTTGACACAACCCATCCCCGGGTCAAATGAACTTCTCCAAAACAGGATATTCAGTGTCGCTCTTCCACAAGTCACATAACTGTTAATAAACTATCAATCAACATACACATTTTCAGGGTAACATCATTGGATTCAGTAGAAGGTATGCAGCATACAGGTAATACCACTGGTACATTACACGTCAATGTAGAGCAAAGCTGCTAGATGCCACTTTCCAGAGATGGCAAATATGGCATCAGAAGTTATTTCTTTGTGCAAAGAACTGCATCCATCCAACAAAGAACAACGAGAACGACTTGGGAAGGGCCACGGAATCTATCATCGGTTTCACAAACCCCATTCCGAGTTGATATCAATGACTATGAGCTGTACCTCCGATCGTCCGGTATTCCAGCATAGAGAGATGTTGCTGGTGATCTATAACAGCATCAGGCTGAGAAGACCATGACATATTTGTCGATGACTTGTTAATTGACACGCCGACCCGATCTAAAACACACTATATTTGGTCATTTGGTTCCCTTATTGATCAGGTATCAGACAGATCTTAAGTTGAAGCTATCATATCCTCTATGCTCAGTACCATGGTCCCTTGCAACAGCTGATGGCAATTCAGTTAGAATTGACAAAGCCAAATTGCTCTACTGCTTAGAAGTATCAGTTGATACAGCTACACAGCAACCTACTGAATATACTGTGTACGTGTGTGAAGGTAATGCAACACCTCACAGTCAGCCTTCAGTTCCTGGTACGTTTGACGATTTACCAAAGCACATTGAGTCGACTTTGTGACAGACACTTGCGTCCCTAGATCTATCAAGTAGTTTGAGTGCAAGAGGCGAGGTGAAACCCCAACTTTCCTGTTGTTAGGGCCAAAAACGAAGACCTATTGCGATTTGAAGAGTTATCACACACAATACGACACAATTCATCATTTGAAGAGTTATCACGACAATACGACACAATTCATTAATCTCATTTGCGGCCAGTGGAAAACAGACAGATATGTACCAAACCTTGAAGGCCATGAAACCTACTTTGTCTGGGAAAAAATGTCCCTGGCTTACCATTGCAGATGACATAACTTTCATTGCTGATGATCAGGAAGATCTGTTTATATCATATGAGGAAGCAGACATCCTACTGAATATATCCCTCTCAATCCTCACCAACATCAGAAACAATCGTGGTGTGTTCTCCAGACACAGACATACTGATCCTGCTTTCAAAATTTGTTTCAGTAATACAACCGTAACTATGTCATGTTTGGCACTGGGATGATTAAAGAAGAAGATGTTGATTGTGAAAGAAATTGTAGAGGTTTATAATAATGGGTCTGATATTTTCTCTTTACTACCCACACTACATTTCCTTACCACCTGTGTTACAACCAGTGGCTTTATAGGGAGAGGCAAGGTTGTCCCATTTAAAACGATTAAAAATCACATAGAGTTTGTGTAAAGTTGGATTGCTCGAACAGCAGCATGAATGTTCGGATGATCTTCAAACGAAAAGTGCAGAGATCACGGAGAGGATAGTATGGCAAACCTCTTTACACGGATGTCATACGTTTTCGCGAAAATTCAAGGGACACAACTAGAGCTTTTTGCCGCCGTGTCAATTTTCTATAATCATGCATTTGAACATGCACACGTTCAAGTGTTGTTGTGGCACCATACTGACCAACATTAACCAGACCTACCAGACGCAGAAACAAATGAGAGAAGATAGAGTTATTGAAATTGACTGGACTATTGGTGATATTGCATCACAATAGTTGGTTGACTCCATGTTCAGAGAGCCTGACACTGAAGAAGGAAGCAATAATCGGCGGGAAGATATGGAAGCCAACAAACTGATTGATATAGAGTCTGACGAAAGTGATGACAATTATGAGCTCAAATGATGTAATATATTTCCATGAAAATGCGTGCTACCTCATAGAGCTATACATTTATATTTGTTAGTAACGTAAGTGAAGTTCAATTCATTCTGTGAATTAGTTGAAATTGCTTAATGTGTTACATTTGATTAATATATGAATACATTAGCAGTTAAAATTGTGCAAACAACTAAGTAGTATAGAAACTGGGGGTACCAGGCCAGTTTTCCCTCGCGGGGAATGAGAACAACTAGTGAAATATGCCAGGGGGGTACTCAGGCGTAACTCTCATTTACGCCACCAAGATCTAAATGTAAGTCACGCCTAAATCAACACCCCAACATATTTCAACAGCTTTCTCAAGCAACCCCGCTCAGGGAAACTCGCCTGATACCCACAGTTTCTATACTACTAATCAATCCGGTTTGCCATTTTAATAACATAACATTTGCAACTCGTTAGGAGAGCGCAATTTTATTTTATGTCTACTTTCGCCGAATCTACTTTCGGCGAAGTTTTTCAATAACATTTGCGACTCGTCAAGCAAAGTCAGACGGAACCGGGCAGTAGACTTCATCATCGCTCTGCATATCAATTTTTAACATAGAGTATTTTATTTTCCTACACTTTGCTATTTTGTATTTCAATTCAAGAAGCTCTTCTCTGTTACTATTCAGCTCGCGTTCATAATTATCCATTTCAACCAGCAATCGTCTTTTTTTAGTGTCCATAAAATCATCATGAACTACTTCATATTCTACTTCGAGTTGTCTGCCTCTCATCAATTCTCTTCTATATTTATCTTTTAAATTGTTAAGTTTTCTGCAAACCTTTTCTAATCTTTCTTGTCCCATTATATAATAATATTATATGTTATTATTTTTAAGCCCTTATTTAATATTTTCAATATCCTTAAATGAGACCCAGCTATTGAAATCCTCATTGTAACCCTTCCATTTAATCAATGCTTGTTTCTTTTTATAATCACGTCGTATTACTTTTTCAATCCTAAATAGTTCTTGCTTTGCTTTTATCATTTCTAATTCATAAAAGCTTCCATCAATGTTTTCGTTGTTTAAATCTTTTATTTTGTATGTCACTGGATTTGTGTTTTGAATTTCATCAACAATAAATATTTCTTCAGTCCAATTTGGGGTATAACCTTTCTCAAACGTTCTTTTATATTTGCTGATTCTAACATTATCCCCTTTTTTAAACTTTGGCTTAATTTGATTACTTCTCATTTTTCCATACAAGTTGAAATACACTATTCCTTTATTTTTCTCATCGCTAGCCTCAGTCGGCGTCATTTTAATACTCCGATGTTTTGTATTATTATACTTATCAACCATCGCCTGAAGCACGTCTAAATATGTATTTGTATTGTTTGCTGTGAAATATTTCCACATCTTTTCTTTTAATGTCCTGTTAAATCGTTCAATTACTACAGCTTTTCCGAAATTAAAAGTGTGATACATTTTGATATTATTATCATCAAGGAATTGCTTAAACGTCTTGTTATAAAACTCCACACCCTGGTCAACCCACAGCAATTTACATTGTCTTCCTGTACTGATTATTTGTTGGAATGCTTTGGTAATTTCTAAACCAGTTTTATTTGGAACTGGAATAACCCAAGCAAATTTACTAAATAAATCAATAACAGTAAGCAAGTATTTAGTACCTTTATTATGCTTTGAAAACGATTGCATATCAACCAGATCAGCAGACCATATTTTATCAATTTCATTAACAATCACACGGCGTTGAGTGAACTTTCTTCGTACAGGCTTATGAAGTTCATCTGCTAACTTGTCAGTCCATTTCAACGCCTTTTTTAGTTTTTTGAGTTTCCAAGACCAAGTTTGTATTTAGTACTAATAACTGGTTTTACTATCAAATTTTTAGCAATCTTTTCTCCAATAGTTTTAGACTTACTAGATTTTAAACCAGCAAGCATGTTTTTATCGCACGTTGATTTATTACTAGGATTTTCGTCATAGCAATAATCATGATCTTTACAAACAGCATCTAATTCATTTACCGGTTCTCCGCTATCAAGTGGATTACCAGGACCGCAATATTTATAACCAGGAAGTGTTAGCCCTTTTTGGGGTAGCAAAGGGAGCAAAGCTTTATGAATATCAATATTTCCACCTTCTGTGTTTTTAACAAACTTTGTTTTAGTAATACCACAAGACGCGCAAGTTGCTCTTAACATTTTTCTACCATTTTTTGCTAAAACATACTGAGATTAATATTTTCAGTAACCATCTTTTCTTTAATACAGTAACTCATATATAATATGATTAGATTAAACTTCGTTTACAAAATATGATTTTATAATGTTTTCATTTTCTATTGGTTTGTATGGTTTTAATAATTTGTAAAGAATATCATACGTACTATTTTCTTCTTGTAACTTTTTAATGAAGAATAGGCAGAAATATCCACACAGAACACTTGTTTTATCTTGGTATTGAATGGTGTTGTATTTTATATTAGGCATGTGCGCTAAAACTTCTTTTGGCGGGCTCAAGCCAAACGGATCAAAGTAATAATTATCATAGTAACAAGTCCAGTGTGTGCCAGGTCCAATATAATCATCCAGATTAATAATGCCACATTCTTTTTTATTTTGTTTTGTTGGTAATTTATTCTTGCTAAACACTCCCCTGAAGTTCTGTATGCCTAGCTGCTTAACCCATTTTGTTATATCTAAGTTAGAGATAGGTTTATTTTTAAAATTTAACTTTTTTTTATGAATGGGATTCTTCTGTATGGTCTAATTTGTGAGTCTACTTGTAAACCATATCCTCTTCTATCTACTTGCAAACCTTTTCCAGTTAAACCACTAATAAGAGATCCAATCAATGGAATTCCTAATGATGCAAGCATTCCAAGAAATCCTCCGTCCTGCTGTTGTTTTTTAGTTAGTTTAACAGGGCAGCGGCCTTTTGACTTTGCTATCTTCTTTCTTTGCGCAGCTGTTAATTTCTTTGATTTTAGAAGTGTTTGTTTTTTATCACTAGGAACAGTTGCCGTTACCTCTTGCTGCTTTTAATCACTGGGTGCAGTTACCGTTTTGTTACTAGAAGCACATGCCAGTACGTCTTGCAGTTGTTTTTGTGTTAGTTTAATGGTGCAGGAACCTTTTGACTTTGCTATTTTGCTTTTTTGTGCAGCTGTTAATTTATTTGATTTCAGAAGTGTTTGTTTTTTATCAGCTGGAACAGTTACCATTCCATTTCCAAATATTTTACCAATTCCAGTACTTGCCAGACCACTAAGTGCCCCTGTTGCTAAAGGCCCTAATATCTTTGGAGCAAATCTAGCAACTGTTGGTAAAATTGTTTTAGTTAGCAAACCAGCTAATGCGCCTAAAAAGCCTCCATTCTTGGACTGAGACCTCATTTGCGATTTTGATATACTTATATCTAATCCCCGTCCATCAGATTTAGCTTTGTTAATATTGTTAATTTGAGTAGCTGTTAGCAGCAAAGGAAAATTCCCAGTTAGTTGGTTATTTTTTAACCTGAGTGTTAATTCACTTTTGTTTTCATAAGCCTTCGCTAAACTCTGTTTTTGTCCATCTGTTAAATTTACTGAATAATTTACGTAAGTCATATATATTATGAGTTAGATTAAACTATTACCAATTCATTTCCGACAGTATCAATAACTACATCTACTTCATAGAGAACCAGAGCATAAACTTTATATCTAGCGGTAGGAACGTTGTTTAGTTTATATCTCAAACTTAGTTGTTTTGGATCAACACTGACTTCATTTTCCTTGTAACTCAAATCGAAATATATCATTCCGAAGAGATTTTTAAAATTACCCACATTGAGTAAAGTTCCGGTGTTTTTATCATTTTGCTTGTAAGAATAATTAATAACATCTCTGAATATTCTGATGATATTAGCATAACTGTATTCAGTTTCTGGATAATAAACTCCATTTCCGACTTCCAATCTAGCTGATTGTAAATAGCAATTAGCATCAGCAGCATTTAGTTTAAAAGTATCTAAAAGGTGAGGATTTTGTGTTTGAGAAGAACTTGTGTCAGCCCTTTGCAAATACACAAAAACGAGTTTGGGACTTTTGACTCCGGCCGTTATTCTAAATACAGATTCTGCTAGTTGAGTACTTCCGCTTTCTTGTATCATTTCACGAAGATAAGTCCATCTTGTTGATGTCATATGATTTGTCATTACATAACTTAAACCATCTGAGTTAAATATCATTCTAGGTATCCACAATTAATTTATTAATAACTACTCGGCCATCATCACCGCCAGCTTTGAAAATAAGCACATTATCATCTGTTAGTTGCAAGCTGATTTGAATCTGACTAGGAGGAAGCATGTTTGTTTCCAAACCTCCAAAGAAGGAATATTTATTTAATGGGATTATAGAGTCAACTGTTTGGTTAGTTATGATTAAAACATGGCGAATAGCAAAACCTTTATTATAGGTATCTTCATCCTTCCGAGATTCTGCAGCTGTCGTATTATCTAAATAAAAGTATTCGTTTGTTCCGGTTGTCATTGCATAGTCATCAGAAATTTCAAGCAAGCTTTTGATATTAACAAATCTGTGAAGATTATTTCCATCGTAAACTATTTTCCCATTTTGCTTTACTTGCATTTGATCAATCAGTGAAGCTGCATCGTTAATTAAAGCAATTCTGTCAGCGTCTGCGAAATTGGCTCCATCAACAAGTTTGTTTACTTGAAAACTGATTTCAAAATATGCATTATACCAAAGTAAGAACTTCTGTCATTTAGTGTAAATTGGTAACCACTTTTCATTTGTCTGGTATTAACTCCTGGTTGTGTTTTTGGGGTATCTAACTGAATAGACACATGTTCATATATAGTATTATATTGATTACTTCGAAACATCTATGTATACTAGTAATTAGATTATTTTTTATTAATTAATCGATTAATGCTCACATGAATTCCCCTTCCGGAAAGTAATCAATTAATTTTTGCATTTACATCTTCTTCAGTTTCAGCTACATCTTCTTCAGTTTCAGCTACATCTTCTTCAGTTTCAGCTACAACTTCTTTTTTGTTATCAGCCTTTGTAAGTTCTTTTAAAATCATCTCACCTTTTGGTTTAGGTTTAATAACTGAAACTAATTTATCAGCAGCCATTTTTCCTACTTCATCTCCAAGTTTTTTATAACCGCTTTCTATGATTTGTTTGCCAGCAGTTTCTAATGCTTTCTTGCCTACTGTTTTCACAGACTCGCTGAATATCTTTGATCCGACTTTTGACAAAATGTCAAATATGCCAGCTCCAGTTAATCGATCAACTTGAGTATATGTTCCCGTGCTAGTGTCATAAACTTTTTTAAACATACCATATAACTTATATTACATTAATTCCTTCAAAACAAAACGGAATGATGTCTGGACACCATTAATAATCTTACCGGAGAAATCGGTCATGTAAATATTAATACTGTTAATGATCGTTTTGTTTACTTCGCAGAACCCGACTCTTATCGGTTCATCTTTGAAAGGATATGATCTCGTAAGATCAGCTGTACTTATTTCATAAATGACATCCCCGTATGATCCATCAACAATAGAATTACTTATCAAATCACAGTGGATATACAATGTATCGATAGAATTTGTTATGTTTGGTGTCACAGTTCCAAATTTAGTTTCCCTAATAACTGCATCTTTGTCAAATCCGATCAAGGCATGAAAGTTTGTTTCTCTTAAATCAAGCATGAAATTATTATGGATGGTAACCAAGCATTTGAAACTTGATAAATCAAACTCAATTCTTATCGGAATGGGTGAGTCATCAGTTAAATCATTGTTTACAGTCAATGCTTTTTTTATGTAATTATCGATATCAGCGTAACTGTAATTTCCGTTTGCAAAACTAATAGTTTTCCAATCTGTCCCATTGTGGTACCTTATCACTTTGTTATTAAAATCCTCACTAATATTATACCACGAGTAAGTCATAGAATTAATCTTATCGAGCCCAATACCATATTGTTTGTTCCTGTCTAATATTAATGGTCTGTCAAACACAGTTGTAAAATTACTCGGTGTATTTGAGCTATTAGTTATTGAAGCTTTCTCTGATGATAATACAATTTTTTGTTCCATATAATATAGAATGGATAAAATTAATCGCCTTTGTAGTACAGTTTAAAACTTGATTTTTCAAAATTGAAAACTTGCGTAGTGTGAGATCTTATGCTTATCAAGATGATCCAAAAATGTGATTTCGGAAGATATTTTTCAAATGTTTCTTTTAGTATTCGTTTACCATTTTCTATTTTTGGCTTAGGACGTGATGACCCATCAGCATTAAACAAACTAAAAATTTCTATATCAATGTTTGTATTCGTAACTGTATATGTAAGGTCTGCTTCAACTACATAACGCCCGGGTTTTATAATTATTGCACCACCACCATCATTTCTTGTTGCATATTCTTCAGTATTTATAAATGAATTGGTTACAAAAGTAAACGCCTCGAGAAAACTATCACGTTTGGTTCTTTCAAGTGGTTTTCGTGTCGGGTATGATACATAAGTATCATCAACACCATAATCTTGAATAATACTGACTCCATCTATCGTATATTCAAAAAGAAGAATCCGACTTAAATAGTCTACTTTTACTTTCAACCCGTCAATTATACCAAGAATTTCCGTATGCCGGCTACCAGACTTTTGATTAAACTGTTTTAATGAAGCTATTTCACCATCAAACGCTGTGTTTCTTTTTTCCTGGGCGGCTTTCAATTGCTTTGAAACATCATCAATAGCAGTCTCAAGTTTATCGGTGTTAACCAGTTTGCTCGTTGCAGTCTCAAGTTTATCAGTGTCGACCAGTTTGTTCAGAGCAGCCTCCAGCGACTTGCCGTCAACCATTTTCTTTTTAATATCTTCAAACTCTTTGTTGATATCAGCAACGTTGGTGTTTATCTGCTCATTTAATATTTTAATTTGAGTTATTTCGGTAGTAAAAGCAGTTCTCATTTGTTTTGAAGCATCAGCAATATTTCAAGTTCATTATTGTCAACCATTTGTGTATTGATTTCTCCAATCCGTGTATTAATATTTTGAACACCAGCTCTTATTTGTTTACTTAATTTCTTGTAGTTTTCACTATCTTCCAATCCATCTTTTTTCTTTTCTAGCTCTTTCAAAGCGTCACCCAGAAGTTTTATTTCATCTTTCAATCCGTTTTGAATTTCAATCATTTTCTCACGGTTTGCTTGTAACTTTGTTTGTATCAGACTTAGTTTATCTTCAACACCTGTTGTCAAATTGTTCATCATGTCTGGAATTGTATCAATATCATAATCGCGTATGATTTTTGTTATTCTTCTTTGACAATATTGCCTTGTTACTGCATCATTTGCTTTTGTTGGATTACCAACATTGGTAATTTTATTATTATCCATGTTAAGCTCACTTCTCAAAACATTTTCCTGGTTTCTGCCCTTGTTAAGATAATTAACCAGATGTTTTTGTTTTACATACTCAGACAGCACAATACCAAAATTTGTAATACTGACACTGCCAGTAGTAACTTCCCCACCAAGATCAGTAAAATGTCCCATTATATAATATGATTAGATTAAATTTCACCGTTGAAGTTACGTTTTACTAACTTCCTAGGGCGATCCAGATACAAAAAGTCATTCTTGTCAGTCGCTTTTCTGTACTGCTCTTTGCTGACATCTTGTTCTTTGGAAAGCATGCCCAGCTCACGATTAACCGGAGTCGCGAAAAAGATGTAATGAGAACAGTTCAAACGAATGTCTTTGGGAGTTTTGTAATAAGATTGTGACAAGTAAATTACTCAACAATTTTTATGTCTTCCCTGGATGAAATAATTAATAATATCGTTTTGATTACGCTCGCAAACATAATCGTCAAAAATAGCTATCTTCTGGTTATCTGAATCTAAGGTATCCACAGGGATAATTTCATCATTCGAACATTCTAATATGTCTTCGACTGGGATTTTATTCTTTTTTGCTATCTTTTCAAGTTTTTGCGATAAGACCTGATACTTGGACTGCTCTAAGTTTTTAGCAAACAAGTAAATCTTGTCGTAGTAAACCAAAGGTTTCAGCAGCATGTGAACTAGTGTGTTCGTCTTGCCAGATCCCCGCAAATTAACATTCTAAAACAGCAGTCTGGCATGAAGTTCCATATTTGTTTAAAATTACCGTTTTCTGTTTTCATATCATAGTTGGAATTTGCATTATAATAATAGTCAGATAATATTAATATTATCCAAGTATTATTATATATGTCAAAAGTATATTGCGGAATAAAACAAATCCCTCGAGGTAAACGCCTTGGAACAGAAGCAGAATGTTTAAAGGCTAATCAAGTTAGATATTACGGAATGCAAAAAGTAGTTAAGACTGCAGTTGAAAAAGCAGTTAAAAAAGCAGTCAAGCCTGCAGTTAAGAAAGCAGTCAAGCCTGCAGTTAAGAAAGCAGTTAAGAAAGCAGTTAAACCTGCGGCTAAAAAGAAAACAAAAACTACATAAATACTTGATTTAAGTTATATCAACTTATCCTAATTTATTTAAATTTAATCTAACCTTATATTATACATGTCTTTGTTAAAATGGAAATAATTAGCAGATAAAAAGCGAAAAGCGAGTGAGCTTGTTAAAGAATACGAAAATAGAGTTACCCGAAAAAGACTTGAAAAAGACTTGAAAAAGGAGCTAGTCGTGATTTGTACGCAGAAGTATTTAAACCTGTAACTAGCGAAATAACAGAGCAAACAAGGCGGCTGGCTGAACATTTGATTACCCTTCCGGAAATACGTGAACAGTTGGCTCTTCTTCCCGAGGCAATACGCCCGCCATTAGTTGCCCCGCCTGATCTTGGAGCTATAGCACCACCGCCGCCACAAACGCCACCACCGACGCCACAACCAACACCACAACTACCACAACGTGTTAAAAAAACAGCTGCCAAGAAAACCGCAGAACCTACTAAACTAACGCCGGTTAGTTACAAAGAAGAACTAATAAAAACTATGGAAAGAGAGCCTAGGCCAAAACCTGCGGAAGAAGAATGGGTAGAAGAACCTGCTGCGAGGCCTAAGGAACCCAAACCGGCGCGTGATATTGACTTAGATGCTGATATGGATACAGATGTGCTTGATAAGTATGACTTGCCAATACCATCAAAACTAATTACAGGTGATAGAGATCAAGCAATTAGAGATGTTGGTGCGAGAATCGCGGGTATCGGAAATTCTAAAGCCACTCTAACCAGAAATATAAATAAAACAACAAATACCGAGCAGAAGAAATACTTTGAACGAGAAAGAGAGGTTTTACAAGTAGAGATTGACGTATTAAATCATTACAGAGACAGAGTTAAAAGTATGAAAGAGCATGCTCCCGTCTTTGGCCAAGGAATGCAACAAAATAAAAATTCCTACAAAGTTGACAAAGATGGTCGCTATGGAATGTTACAAATTGATTTACCTAAGCTTATTGGTCATCACAAACTTATTGCCAAACAAGGAGAAGCAGTTGTACTAGATATGAAAGTAGATGATGATTTTATAGACTTGATAACAAAGCGTTACAACAATGGAAAAACTTATTCAAAGCTATCTCAAAATGCTTTTAAAAAACTAACAGAATTATCTGATTTACCAATTCACAAAGGTTCTTCAATGTTTAAGAAGATTTTAGGAGGTTGTGTTGAATATTACAATAATCCTAATGATTTGATGGATGATCTAGAGTTGGTATGCGGACGTATCGAATCAGGAAATAATAGTCCGCAGCTGATAAATAAAGGTATTAGCATAATCGATGAATTGTTAAAAATAGGCAAAATATCACCCAAAGAACAAGAGCAACTATTTTCTAAATATTTTAATTAAATTATTGTCTTACTGTAATTATACATGAAAACCAAAGAAGAATTAATTGATCACTTGACGCGACTTGTGGCTGCATACAGACACAGTTATAAATTGTGCGGTATTATAAACACAACGTTACAGATTACCAGTGGAATAATTGGTTGTGGTGCTCTCCTAGCATTAGTTCCAGCAATTCCTGTTTTCATAGCTGTGGTTGGCGCAGTTCCTCCAGTAGTTGCTGTTTTAGCAAGTAAAACGAGAATAGCAGAAAAAAAGACTTGGTTAAAAACACATCATAGGAGTTCCAAACAACTTCTATCATATGTCCAAACAACAACAGGACTAGAAAATGACGAAGAGGTAACTAGGATTACCTTCAATAAAATATTAGAGATTCAAAAGAATGATAACTTTACAGAACCTCTGGAAATGTATATAAAAGGTTCAAGTTAAACGGTCATGGCATTCAATCGTAATTATTTTTTGACTTGTTTCCATATCCTATCGTACTTGTCTCTGGTTGATTTTGTTTTAATCGGTTTTGTTTCTTTTTCTATTTTTAACATTTTAAATATTTTCTGAAAAATGTATTCAAATTTAATTGATCTTTTCCGGCCTTCCAGCTTATCCAAAATCTTTACAATTTTGTAAAACAAATCTTCAAATCTTTGTCTATTTTTAAAAGACAAATCAAATGCCACCAAGTATTTATCCAAATGATACTTTCTGAGGTAAATAGTTTTCTTTTGGTTGTAGGTGCAACCTGTGATAAGATTATAACCATTGTGGGTACCACAATTAAGGCAAACACGCTCGTTATCGAAAACTTTACAAGTATCGTTACAATTCACACATGCGTATGTACACTTGTAACACAGCTTGGCTCTGGTACAATATTTACAAAGCTTCTTTTTATTAGTTGTGTAAAATAAGATGCAATCTGTGCACACCCCAGGAGGATCAATAATATCTAAAACTCTTTCACAATATTTGCAATTCATTATATGATACTATAGCATCATATATTTAAATATAGGCTTAAAAAATATTATCTTATGTAATATTATAATGGAACAAGTAGAAATTGAAATCAATAACTTTAAAAAAGATCAAATAGCACATGCTCAAACGGTTGATTTTGAAGATGCCAGTAAATAAGATGCTGAGCTTTTAATTTTTTTCAACTTTCAAGATTTGACAGAAAGAATCATAACAATGGCAAAACAACTAAAACTGTCATGGAAAATAGAAAAAAGAGATATAAACAAACTATGTTCTTTGTGTAAAAAACAAATTTCAGAGGCAACCAGTTACCATCCAACTTTATACAAAGTTTCTTTTATTGCCCACTATCATGTTTTACTTGAACGAGGAATTAAAATTATTATGTATGGATAAATAAAAAAATAATATAATCTAACCAGGAAATAAATATTATACTTCAAAATAATTAATTAATTAATTAATAGGGGCTTAAAGAAATAATCTCATGTAATATTATATAATGAGTATCCGAGAAATTGAAACATCCCCAAAACAGTATAGCAAGGTTTTTAAAGTAAATGTTGTCAGTAATGATCCGCTCAGACAACTACAAAAAACACAATCAAAAGTTGTAAACTTTCTTAAAAAAGAACTAAGAAAAACAGGTGGATTTAAATTAAGCGTTGATATAAAACTTACTTTTAAAAAAATAGTAAGTTTTGATATTATATACAAAACAGCTTACTTTACCTCAAAGGCTGCAATAATATTAAATAAAAATCAAATATCAGAAGCATTAGACAAAGCACGAGAAGAAATTATAAATAGAATTGGAAATTGGCTTCAGCTGGGAAGTGGTTGGCAAATTGAATCAGTAGATGCACATTATATAAATCGAATAAATTATCAGCCTCTACGAGGTAGCTCTTATTTGGATTTACCAAAAGAACTTACTAATTCTAAAAAAGGATTTATCAATATAAAAAATGAAAAAGATAATGAATGCTTTAGATGGTGCCATTTGGCTTATAAATTCCCTGTCAATAATAAACCACAAAGAATAACAAAGTACAAATATATATGTATTTTGGGGTTTCTGGCTCAAACGTTTTTTTTACATGCTTCGGAATATGAAATGGTACCTACTTACTCAAGTTTGATTTTTTTAAATCTGAAAAACAAGTATGTACAAGAAATAAAAAACCTCAAATATGAAAATTCAAAATACATATATAATAAATCACCATTTTATGGTGATTTATTTGATTTATTAAAAAAAAATTAAAATAGGAGTAGTTAAGATTGCAAGTTTAAATGTTTTTATAAGTTATCAAAATTACATTCAATTAACAATTTTCTGACCTTGAATACAAAGGTGGTGGATCATACTCAAACACACTACTAAAACAATAAATCACACACTTTTTAGACTTTTTTGTAAGGTTGCCATTGCTTCCTTTCTTCCCGGCTCCACTAGTTCTTTTTTTTGAACTTCACTAATTTCAAGTTTCTTTTGTTTGATATCTTGTTTCAAATTATAGTATCTTTCCAGTTCATCTAAAATCAACTTAAACTCTTGCTCTGATATCTGTGCATCACTCAACGCTTTTGATATTAACTGCTTTATACTATTTAACTTAGACTCTTCCATAGTTTTTATTTCATGATGTTTTTGAGCTTTTGCATTAAGCTTGCGTCTGATAAAATTAATACAAACACCTGTAGCTCCACATACTATTGCTGCTATTTCTAAAGGTAACAAAACTGGAACAACAAATCCAATCCCAGCCATAATAACACCTGCAGATAGCAAGGTAGTGTCAATTCCATCTGTAATATTAATACCACGTTTATATTTTTTATAAAGTGACTGACGTATATCTCGCTCTGTAATTAACTTTTGTTCAATCTCTGAAATCTTTTGTAATCTATAATTTTGTCCGTCTTCCACTGGCAACTCAGGATATAAACTTGGTGCTGTTGGTTGCTTCGGCATTTATTTATTAATAAATAAAAAATTAAATTAATTCAATTAATAATGATGCCACCGTATTTACAGCGGTAGCGTTAGCAACCTTGCATACAAATTTAACAACAGAACCAGCACCAATCTCTAAAGGTTTATCAAAGTAATCATGATTGCGTGGGATGATGTGAATCGTTATGCCATAATTTGGTTGTTCAACACCATTGACAGAAACTATTACAGTTACGTCACCAACTAATCGGTCACTTGCTAAACCTATTCCCATAATCCGTCCACGGCGTGTCATTACATGCCCCACATTTGATTCTGCCCCGCCGTTACCAAATGAGAGCATTCTATTTAACACAAGCGGGCCCTTAGCCTCTGCAAATATTGTTATAATTCCATATTTAAGATTATCAACTCTATCTCTCAAATGATTAAACTGGTTAACAAAAGGCACAATTCGCCTATATAAATTTTGAACATCATTTATCAAAGCCTCTAAGTCTTCTGTTTTTTAGGTCTTGTTGGTCCAAATATACTCATTGTTTTTTTTATAAAAATATATTTTTTAAATAATTTCTAAAACACAACTCATATGTAAACCATGATTATTTATTTTGTTGCCATACTCATCTCTGACTTCTATTTTCAATTCAGTAATTGCACCATTTGTAAGACAGTGATATTCAGGATAAAAACGTGTATATACAATATCCCCAAACTGCTTATTTACTACAGGTATAACCCCTATAATAGTGCTTGGTGCACCATTGAAATAATTACTACTCGTATTAACTTGTTCCAGATGAACATATAGCTGTTTATAAGGAGCTAAATTAATTGGGTGAATTCCGGCCTGAATATCTTTTAACCCTTTTCTGTCCTCGAACCCCAGCATTTTTGAAAGACCGCTTGATATTCGTGTCTCTGTTGACGTATCAAAAATGGCTGTAGCACTTTGTGCAAAAATGGTTAGGGTAATATTTTTATTTAAATTGCTAAAATCTTCTACCAAGTCTTGAAAGTTATAGAGTCCACCTGGTATACGATAAGCTTTATCTGGGTTTTTTGTCTTTATGACTTCATGATTAATAATATTAAACCAACCAATAGTGTATGTAAAACTTTTTAATCCAACGCGCTTATCTCCATTTTTATTATCGATATACTGTTGTAAGTTAATAGAATTGTCTATGTTTGAAATTGTATGAAACATTTTTTTTAATATATATAAAAAATGCAAATAAAAATGATTTCTAAAGAATTCAAATATAACCCGGATGCTCAATATTCAAATACTTTTAGCAAGATAGTGATAAATATAATAAATTAAAACATAGTCATTACATCAGACGTAAAGGCTTTAAAGCATCATTTCCCAATGTCTTTGAAAAATACAAACTTCCATACGTCAAATCAGATGCTATAGTCCAACGCTGGGGAACAGATTGGATGTTATTTTGGCAGAATCAGTTGAACTTTGCTATTTGGTGTGCGACAACTGGATGTGGCATTGATTTTAACAATCATATAAAAGCTGATGCTTTGGTTGGTTCGTTATTTCGATTTCATGTCTACTACCAAGTTAGAAGAATATTATTTGAAATGAGTGTAGCAATGCCGCAAGACTCAAATTGGAATGCGTTTAATAACACATATAACCGAAACGCATACGAGAGAATATGCAAGGAGTTTAACGTTGACAAATTCGGACTGGAGACAGAAACAAAGCTATAATGATGGGCTAGGAACAATTTATAATTACTGGACAAATATTGGTTATCATTCTTTGATAAATACTGTATACGACAACAAAACGATGAGTTTTACAGTCTATGAAAGTGATAAAACATATCACATTGATTACATTGCACAAGAATCTGAGGCTGACAACAGCTGGTCTACTTTTATACTAGATTGTTCATTTGGATTTACAAGAGCTGGAGTAGAAAGAATCTATGACAGCATAAGAACATACTGCTGGGCAATCCTTGGCTCACAATCACAAACAAGAACAGATATACTTGGAACTGGAACAGCATTTGATGCACAGAAACAATTTCTAGCAAATGTAGAGGACGCAATAAATAGCCCCATCGACTTGCCTAGTCAAATTTCAAGATATGAAACCACCCTAAAATATGCAAGAAGTAAAGTAAATTTTGTCTATGGAAGTGGATTGTACATGTCTCCAAGTGACATGGAATTAAGAATCGGAATAATACAAGACTACAATAATGAAATTGTAATAGCAACCGATGCACAAGCATTAGGATTGAATAATGATGTAAATATAAAACCAGTGCCACCAAAAAATATTCAACCTTTTCAAGGCACCACAACAAAAAAACAAATTACCAGAACATTCTGACTTTGATAAATTAATACATAAAACTGTGGAACATAACCCACCAGAAATACAAAAAATAGCGATTTAACACGAAAATAACAAAACAACTATAATTGTTGGTACCATAGTAATAGGCCTTGCTGCATTACTTATCTACGAGATTTAACCCACTCTTTGGCTGCCACATACAACAACCCGGAATCAAACACAAGCAGAGCCCATAGATTGTTACCAAGCCAATTAATAACATTACCAGTTGCAGATAAAAGCCATGATACTATTGCACCAATAACTCCTGGAAGTGCTGCAGCAGCTTTACCAGCTAGGTTGGCAAGAAGTTTACCAAGATTAAATAGTTTTTTTTTTATCCAATCCTTGACACTTGATCGATCAGGTTTTGGAGTTGGAGTTGGCGCAGTCCGTCCTCCCGTTGTAGGAATAATGGCCTCAACTAATACCCCAATAATCATACCAAAGGCAGTCAAAATACTAACAATAGTAATACCTTGCTCTTTGAATAATGTTTTTATTTTTTCACCCAATGCTGTGTCTTTTTTTAACACCTTATTTATAGTTTCTTTTATCCTGTTTATTTGACTGCGTAATGCTTCTTTGTTTTCACTCGCTGCTTCAAGTCGTGCACTTTTTTCATCTTCTAAGTTTTTTATTCTGTCACGTATGCGCTCTTGTTGAAACTCATCCTCCTGCCCGGGGGTGCTAACCTGTTCTAATTTTTGTTTTTCTTTTGTTATATATTTATCAAGCTCAGTGAGCTTTGAGAGATTATTAATAAGTTCTCCACGGGAGCTTTGCAATACCTTGTCTAACCTTGTAACTCTCGCATTGTTAGACCTTCTGTTTGTGTTTGAACAGCAGTTTTAGGATGAGTTTCATCTATTGTATAACTCAAATAAATCTCAATTGTATTTACAGTATTTACTGTATTTTGTACATCTTCAGTTGTTGAAAAAGTTTGCATTGGTATATATTCTGCAGCGATGGTATCTCTTGTTTTTGTCAAGGCTGCTATTTCTGCCCTATCCTGAGCCTTTCTTTCACGCGGGGCTAAATAATCATATATGTTTAAATTATTTTTTATGAAGTCAATGCCATGTTTTCTAAGTAGAGTGTCCAGCGCATAAAACTTGATTGGTTCGTTTGGATTATTTCCCTTATAACAGGTAAGTGGAACATCATCCGTTCCCAACCGAACTGTATATAACATTGTTCTACCGATTTCGTCCTTAGCCACTATGAAATCATCTTTATAATCAATTCCGCTGATCTCAGCATTAACTGCAGTAAAAAATTGATCTACTAACCACTTTTTTTGTGTTAGTTGTTCTTCTATTTTATCTTCTCCTTGAAGCTGATCAATATGGTTATTTTCATTTACAATTTGTCTCTGAAATTCTGAGCCAGGTTGTATAAATTCATCATCATCTTCATACATATCTTCAACATCGAACGTAGCATTTTCAAATCCTCCTTTAGCCATTGTTTATTTTATTTAATTTTAAAAAATATATTTAAAAAATAAAAACAATGTCAGCTTACGGAAACAAACTCAGCCCTCATAGAAAACTAAGAGAACCTCATGGTGCCAAGGGCATCCGCACAAGTGTAGTAATAACTAATAATCCCTCAACAATAGACCAAAACCAGCAACTGCTTGTAAGATTTCTAAGTACTAATGATGTGATAGTTCCACGTACTGCTCGTCTTGCCTTTGAAATAGAACTTAAAAGCAGAACAGACGCCAACGCTACTCTATTCCAGAATCTGGGTAGAACAATTGTGAAAAAAATGACAATAAGAATAAGTGGCAATGAGGTCATGTCAATAGATGACAGTGATATATATCATTGTTATGTAGATTTATGGAAAAGCCCTACCGAACGATTAAACACAGTTTACCAAGGTATTGGTAAAGCAAACATGTTAAAACATAGAGTTGGTGCGGGAGATGACACCAAAGATGAAGCTATAGCAGCAGCTTATGGAAATAGATTTTGTATTCCACTAGACTTTGAAATGTTAGAAAGTCATATGCCATTTTATCAAGCGGGGCTTGGTGATAGGTTAGAATATGAATTAACGTTTAACGATTATAACAAAGTTATCAAAAGCACTAATGCTGATGCATCTTATGTAATAAAAAATATCTGCTTGGAATTTGATACAGTTAGTGATGTTGAATTAGCCAGACAAATAAGACAGCAAATCAATGGTAAGATGTCATTTATGTATGATCGTATCTTGCGACACAGAAAAATAATAGCAAACAAATCTGAAACCCTTTGGAACATCAACATTAATGTACCAGCACGGAGCATGAAAGGTATTTTAATGCTGTTTGAAGACCCAGAAAGAACAGACACAGAATCCTTTTACAACCCAAAGATTGAAAAGGTTGAAATGACAATAGAGGGAGTACCAAATCAGTTGTATAGTCAGGGCATGAAGGCATATCAACATTGGGATGAAATCAACAAATATTTTGCCTTGACCTCAAAAAGAAACAAAGAGACAGAAATAGTAGCGAAGGACTTATACTTTACCAATGTTTCTCTTGAGACCTATCTAACAAAATCATATGCTTTGTGGCTTGACCTTAGAACATGTGATGACAATTTATTATACGGCAGTGGAAGAAGAATAGAAAACGGCAGTGAAGGTATAACGATACTAATAAATAAAAAAGCAGATGCAGATCAAACTTTAAATATTTATATATATATAATACAAGATGCTCAAATCAATTTCGAAGATGGAAGATTCAAAGAAGCAGGATACTAGTTTACAACAAAAGTATCCTAAATATCCCCACAGTGCCATTATCTGCGGCCAGACAGGCTGCGGTAAAACAGAGTTTGTTCTTGACATACTTGAACAAGAGTATGTTGGAGATTTTGAACATATAATTATATTGTGTCCAACCATAGAGTGGAACGGGGCTTATAAAAATAGATCCTGGATAGGAGATGTAAGACATCCAAAAGATAAAAAAAAAAATATTATCAATCCCGTTAGCAAAGGCAAAGAAATGCTGCAAGAACTGTTGCGTTTATTTTTCAAACAATATGCTGGCAAGCCCACACTATACATCATTGATGATTGCTCCGCCACAAAAGAATTAACAAAGAAAAAAGATATGTTGTCAGAGTTGGCATTCTCTGGTCGTCACGCCAAACAATCAGTGTGGGTTATTTCACAGAGATATAATTCTGTATTGAAAGATTTGAGAGAGCAAGCAAAATGGTTGTGTATGTTTTACACCAAGGACAGAGATAGTTATGAAAATTGTTTGAGAGAAAATGATGTTATTCCGACACTGGAAGAGAGAACCAGAATAAGAAAAGCTTTAGCTAAGACTAAATATTCCAAGTTAATTTTGAGGACTGACCAACCAACTGGTTATTGGGTTGAATAATTACTTTTTTTCTAACTGTTGCTAATAGTAATACTAACAGCAAAGTAGCAATGTTAATAGCAATACTGATATGAAAATATAATGAAAATATCAAAAAATATAGTAATGCTTATAGCATTGCTCATAGCAAAGTAGCAATGTTAATAGCAATGCTTGCAGCAAATTAACAATGCTAATAAAAAAAATAGCAATGTTAATAACAATGCTATTAACAATACTAACCATAACTAGTTGCATAAATATCGCAGCTGGTTGTTTTATGTTTTATGTTTATTTCAAGATAAAAAATAAAATTATTAATATAAAAATGAATGCGGAAAAACTATTACAAGATATATCGGAAGGTTTCACAGAACGTGATGAATCAAAGCAACAAGAAACAAAAAGAGAAAGATTATCAGCCATAGTGGCTGGCGGCGGTAGTCGTCAATATTTGGGTAAAGACATACAACTGACAAATATAGATAGCATGCCCCCGGATGAAATTAACAAACTTTACTGCAGATATGAAGCAAGGCTTGGGGCAAGTATCACCAAGACTTTAGGCAATTCTTTTATTAACTTGTATGTGATGGGAGTATCAAAATATTTTAATGTAACCAATCCACCAAAGCTGATAGAAGATTTGGAGGAAGACCCATTTATTAATCATGCTTTGACAAGTGCTTGTTGTGAGTTGTATTACAGGTATGGAATGTGCTTAGCACCATTTACAGCAATACTGACAACTGTTAGACATATTGATTTTAATAAAAATAAAAATATAGATAATATAAATGGATAACCAAGAGAGTGAAGTTATACCTGTTGTTACACAACCTATTGAACCACAAAAAGTAAAAAATCCAAAAAGAATAGAAGCTGGCAAAAAAGGAGCAGCGGAAGAAAGGCAAAGCGTTTGCTTCAGGATGCACAGGATGCAAATCAAGATGCTGCAAAGCAAGATGAAATAACAAAAATAACAATAGATGAAGAGGAACCAGAATTCAAAATAAACGTATACAAAAATTATATTTCACGGTGTCTGGTGTTATTAGTAGGCATTGCTGGGTTGGGTTTGTATACTTATAACAAAAAATCTGCTACGCAACCTGTGCAACCTGTTGCTGTTCGTGTTGCACCAAAAGACCCGTTTGATTGTTTTTAATAATTTATTTAAAAAAATAATATAAAAAATAATATAAAAAAATGGCAGCAAGTATTGACGGAAAACAAATTGTAAATATGATGTATCACGCTGGAGTGGAAACACTTTTAACTGATGGATATTCTGAGATTGGCAGAAAACTACTAAAAAGACCAGCCCCTAAAGTGGATTTTAATATGGTAGATGTTGGAATGCTGTCTGTGGATATAATGTTAGCAACGGCTACAAAGGATATGCTGATTAAGCAAGGTATTATTCCTGCAGATATTATGAAATAATTTTAAAAAAATATATATAAAAAAATGGCAAGTGCAGTAGCAATGATGATAGGTGGCGCATTAACAAATGCATTAGCATTTAGCGGTTCAAATTATTTCTTTTCAAAAATGGGAAGTCATTCAGATGAGGAAAGACAAAGACATGACAAAGCCGTAGAACAATTAAACGCAGCACAAGCGGAGTGGAATAAAAAAAGAACAGAGAGGTTAGATTTTATTAATAAGCAACTGCAAAAAGAGCATCATACAGAGCAGACTTTTGCTGATGTAGACCAAGCTATGAAGCAGTATTATTATATAACTGGCAAACATTTGCTTTTGGAACCGGAGCCCAAGTTAAGTGATTTTTATACACCATCTCCGGATCAACAGAATAGAGAAATTACGTTTATTGTGGTGGGCATGGCTGCAACTGGATTTGTGGCGTATAAATTAAGTTCATAAAAATAATAGTTTAAAACTATAATTACTTTAGATTTGGAATGACTAAGTATGTTTACTTTGAAAAAACTAAGTCATATGCGTGATACCTATTGTTTTTGTTGTTTTTACATGGTTTCAATCCAAGTGGTCGCATATGATATGGTGGTTTAGCACTCTTCTCTAATTTATTTTTGAGATGATCAGGCGCCCATACTTCACCGTTGTCTAATAATGTCAATATCATGGATGGACCATATTCGGTATCTACTATTTTCGTATCTGTAATAGTGTATATTTTGTTTAGTTCCAAGTATGTCCATTTCTTTGTGCTATTTTGATTTTGCTCTTCAGGCAGTTCCTCAAATTGTGCAGTTGTGATATCCATTTTTTTTATAGTTATATAAAGTTTAATCTTTAGTAGAAAAAAATGGAAAAGATTTATTACAGCCCAAAAGGATTTTGGAAAGGTTACTCAGCAGTTAAAAAATTGGCAAAAGAGGCTGGTGTTAGTGAAAAAAAGGCATTAGAATTTTTAAAGAAACAAGCTGTGTGGCAGATTTATTTACCTGCGCCAAAGAAAATAGTTAGACCCAGGTTTGATGTTTCCGCTAAGAATGGAGTGCACCAAGCTGATTTGTTATTTTTACCGCATGATACTTTTGGCTTTGGCCGTGGACGTAAGACATATAAATATGCATTGACTGTGGTTGATATTGATATTGCAAGTAGATACAAAGAAGCAGAGCCACTAACTTCCAAGGATAGTAAAGAAGTTGCCAAAGCATTTGAAAATATATACAGTCGGCATTTAAAATATCCAAAGTTATTACAAGTTGACCCAGGCAGAGAATTTATGGGTGCAGTATCGCAGTTGATGGCGAAACACAAAGTAAATATCAGACGAGGCAGAACAGAGATACACAGAGACCAAGCTATAGCGGAAAGATTTAACAGAACATTAGCTGAAAGGTTGTTTGGTTATCAGTATGCTAAGGAAAAAGATTCCCAAAAACGTAATAGGGAGTGGGTAAAGAGATTACCAGAAGTTGTCAAAGCCATAAATGCGGAGACAAAAAAGCCTCCTCCTGTTGAAACAAAAATATTAAAAGGTGATCCTATCTGTATGAATGCCAGTGTAAGATATTTATATCAACCCGGGGAACAAGACGGTGGAAGACGCAGAGCAACTGATCCAATATGGAGTGTAGATATTCACAAGATTAAAAGTTATATGGTGACGCAAGGTATAAGAGTATATTATTTGAAATCACCAGCGCCACAAAGAGGATTTGTCAAAGAAGAATTACTTATTGTTCCTGCTGATACCCAAATTCATAAGTTTTTATAGAAACCATGTGCATCAGTTGTAATTCCATCTTCTCGTATATATCTTTTTGAGTAAAATGGTGATAATGTAACTTTGTTTACTGTTGTGCCGAATATTTGATGTTTTATCGAACGTAGCATATTCATTTTATGGGTGTATTTTTTCTAGTTAAACAATGCATCCTTGTAGTTTTCAAAGTTTATGTGTTTTTTGACTACATATTCTTTTACACCCTTTGCTTTCTTAATAATCTGCTCATCCGCTCTCAAAATAGAATATAGTTTGGGTCTTAATCCAACATACTCAGCTATAGCAACACCAGCACATTCGTCTTTCATTTTACCTACTTTTTTGTTTGTTTTATCATACATTGGATGATTTTCAGGATAATTACTTAGATCATACTCATCTTTTATTTCAGCCATGTCTTTGTATGCATCATCTGTTTTGATTTCTACCAGCAAGCTGTCAGTGTCTGTGTATAATAAACTACATTTATCCCCATATTTTTTCTTTAGAGTATTATAGTACCAATTATACATCATGTACTTTGATAAATCCAATACTGCCATTCCAACATAAATTGGTTTGTTTAATGTTAATTTTGTTTTGTTTACATGTATTGCTGACAATTCATCTGAAAACTTTATACGCGTGTTAAAGTTGGGTTTGGCTATTATTTTTCTTATCTTTTCATTTTCAGAGCCGTCAGTTCTTACTAATTTTATGTCAGTCCGCTTGCGTAGATTTTCCATTGTTTTACCAAACACAGAGTTGTTCATAAGCTTGTAAAAATCTGTTTCAAATTTAGACTTAGCCTCTCCTCTAAGTTCTGTGTTTAAACGAATATATGATTCCATCCATGGTTTTTCATTAAATTCTAATACTCTGTGTATTTTCTTTAGTTTCATGCCTAAAGATAAATACAGTTGCAGGTTTTTGTAATGTAACACATATTTTTCTTTGTCCATAAGATTGGGAACTAGTTGTTCTGTATTTATCATGCTATCATTTTCCAACAGATCTGTCTGGTATTCAGACAACCATTCTTTTTTCACTGCTAATCTTTCCGGTGCAAGTGGATAATCAGTTCTTTAGGATATTCCAAATCAACTTCTAGAAAATATCCTTTTCCTTCTTTTGGCTCTGGCAACGTTTCCACCCACTTAAAGCCAGAATATGGAAGTGGCTGACTCATTGCCCACCCATAAAGATTATTTGCATCATAATACATTAAAAAGTTGTTTTCCTCGTTAGGGTTATAATCAGCTACATGTGAATTGTTTGCTTTGGCATATCGTTTTGATACCATACTAATTCCACAACGCATACCTTTTTCTATAAATAAGTGCATGTTAATGTCTGTCAAAAGTTCTAATTCTATTTTTGAATGTTTAAGTAAAGCATCCCAAGATAATCCAGGTGCTGTATAGTAATGTAAAGCATCAAGTTTATATGCATTCATACATGTTTTTCTAAACGTTTGAAACACATCTGCTAACAGAGTTACATCAGTTTTTAGATATAAATCATGATAGTCTCCAAGAGTTTTACAGTTAAACTCTTTCCATATTTTTTGAGCGTATTCGTAATCTTCGGGACTTATACTTTCATCTGAGAGACTACTGTAAAACTTTTCTATAGGCGGTAATTGCGTTTCCTTGAATATTTCCATTCTGTCCATATATTCGTATGGATTTTCGTAAAAGTTCAGGTTTTAGATATAAATTATGATAGTCTTCAAGAGTTTTACAGTTAAACTCTTTCCATAGTTTTTGAGCATATTCATAATCTTCGTAATCTTTGTCTTTGAGCTTTTTACTTGAACTGTAAAACTTTTCTATAGGTGGTAATTTCGTTTCCTTAAATCTTTCCACACTGTCCATATATTCATCCGGGTAAATACCTTTCCGCAGAGGTAAATTTGTTTGTCTAAACTGATTTTTGGTAATTTCAAAATCAGATGTGCCTGTTGCATCAACCAATTTTTCTAAAGACGAAGCCATAAACTGAAAGCTATCCAAAAATCTAAGTTGTCCGGCACTAAATGAAATATACTTTTCAGCGTTGTTTGGAATGCATGTAATATTACCTGTCATTTTATGTATTTTTTGCATGATGAGATGACTATCATATCCTTTGAGGTTGTGAAATATAACAGGTATATGTGTTTTGTTTGGTTTTATTTTCAGTTTTAGGTTACAGTTTTTATGTGCTGCACCTCTGTATTCTCCTGTAAAATGACAGTGGTCTCTTACTTTACAGTTTTTGCATTCATTATCTATTTCATTCTCGCATATCCAGCAGTGTTTTGCTTTTTCATAATCTTCCTCATTTTGTTGTGTCATGATTAATGGTTTTGGGTGAGCATATATTTTATTAATGTTGCTCTTTTCACATTCTAAGTGATTTAAAAACTTTTCAACAACATCTTCACCTCTGTAAATAACAGGTTCTTCAGCTTTGCCATCATATCTGACAACCTGGTATCCAAAACCACAAGCTTCGTGTACATTTTGAATTTCAGATTTCTTTCCAAATTTGATTGATTGCGGTTTGATTATACTCTCAAAATCAGCATCTGATTTTGATGATTTTTAAATGTTACAGTATTTTTACCTTCTTTTGGCATTTCTATTCTGCAAGAATTTTTGTTAATACCATCACAGTCTTCTTTGTGTTTGGTAAGTAGTCCTTTTCCAGAATAGCCGTGAAGGCAACGATCGCAAAAGTAAGTTTGACCATGGTGTTTGTTTTGGTCACAGAGTAGTCTATTCAGATTTTTAATCCAGCAATAGTGATATTTTGTTGTTAATTTTTTTGGTTCTTTGGAATAATCATCAGGGTTATAGTTGTCATCTATAATTCCTTCTTCATTATTTGGATCGTCTTCGTTCTCTGATTCAACCTCAGTGTCTTCAGATATTAAAATCAAATTAATTCGTTCAATATCTTTTGGTTGTTCTGATATTTTATATGGAAAAACAGATACCTTTTTATTTTTTCCTGTTATGGTATATCCATAAACATTAATAGCAAGATTATTTTGTTTTTCTACTTTGGTTATTTGAGAAATTGGAGTGGGAAAGTCAATGTTATCTTTCTTTAAAAACTCTGTACTAGGATACTTTGATAATCTATCAGAATTCTTTTTAGCTGGATTTAAAGCTGAATTTATTGCATGAAACAAACACTGATCATCGTCGTTTTTTACATTAATAATTGCCTTCTTATCAGCTACTGCTTAATGCAAAGGAATATATGAAGAACCTTTTAACGGCTCGTACTTTGCAATATTTATTTTGTCAGAGTTTAAGATTGCATTTTGTTCGCTGTGTAATACTGCTGTAGTGTATTTTTTGGTATCACCATCATCTTTGAATAAATTTACAGTGAGACCTAATTGAAACTTTAATCCATTCATCTTTGTCAGCTCTTTGCTTATTTGTTTTGTGATAATGGATTTTTTATCACGAAATAGTTTTTGAGGGTCTTTGTATTTCTCGGCAGATATCTCGTATGCTTTGAAATAGCCACACATTGGTTTGTCAACCAGTTTTAATTTTCTATCTTGAAAAACTTGTTTTAGTTCATTTATAACATTTTCTTGTAATTTGGCATATTTCTGCTTTTGTTCATTTATAACATTTTCTTGTAATTTATCATATTTCTGCTTTTCTCGTTTACGTTGTTTTTTAGCACGTCGTCTCTTGAGTAAATTTTCTAATGTTTGAGATTTAACCTCTTTTGAAGTTTCCTTTGGAACTTCCTTTGGAGTTTCACGGGGTTTGATTGTAGTACGAGGGGTTGGGATTGGTTTTACAACTCGTGGAGCTGGGATTGGTTTTCTTTTCAATGTCTCGGGTGGTTGAATAGCCATCAGACTATGTTCTAGTGTTTCTTTGCTTATCACTCCTGTATCAAACAGGCGTATTAAATTTCTTATAGTCTCTTCGTTTTTTTCCATTTCCTTTGTTTGTTATGTATTTAAAAAAAAAAATTAATATAAAAATAATTATATACAAAATAGACAATGGAAATCAATGTTTGTAAATTTCTTAAAATTGGATCACATAATCCATGTACAAATAAGCCTACAAAAGATTCTAATTATTGCAGTTTGCATAAATATAGATTAAAAACAAGTCATGCATTACCGTGTCAAATATGTAAAAAAAGGCACTTATGCAAAATATCAAGTGTGTGTTGGTTGCGGTGCAGCTTCAATTAGAAAAATGAACGATTATTGGAGGTTAAAGTCGTATAACGCTGAGTGTCTCAGATTTAGACGTATTAAGGTTTAAATTACATTTTGATAACTTATAAAAAAAAAAAAACTTACAATCTTCACTACCCCTATTTTAAAAAAGTTTTAATAAATCAAGTAAATCACCATAAAATGGTGATTTATTATCTATGTATTTTGAATTTTCATATTTGAGGTTTTTTATTTCTTGTACATACTTGTTTTTCAGATTTAAAAAAATCAAACTTGAATAAGTAGGTACCATTTCATATTCCAAAGCATGTAAAAATAAAAATTGAGCCAGAAACCCCAAAATACATATATATTACAAAAAGCATATTGATGATCTTGATTACAAGGGAATAACATTTCCTGTTACTATCAAACAAATCCCAAAAATAGAAAAACAAAACAACATTTGTTTTAACATATTTGGATATGAAGATAATCAAGTATACCCTTTGTACATATCAAAAAATAAAGCAGAAAAAACATGTGATATGCTTTTGATCACCGAAGAAGAAAAAAATCATTACGTATGGATAAAAAACTTTAACAGTTTGATGTATAATCAAACAGCGCACAATGAAAAACAATGGTTTTGTAAAACATGCCTACAATGCTTTACATTAGAAAGAGTTCTGAAAAAACATAAACCTGATTGTCTCTCACTTAATGGAAAACAAGCAATAAAAATGCCAAACGAAGATGAAAAAGTTAAGTTTAAAAACTATGACAGGCAGTTAATGGTTCCGTTTGTTATATATGCTGATTTTGAAGCAGTAACCGAAAGTATTTCTTCAGCATCAAACAATCCTAAAAAATCACATACGGAAGCATATCAAAAGCATACTGATTTCAGTTATGGGTATAAGGTTGTTTGTTGTTATGATGATCAATATTCAAAACCAGTTGCGACATACAGAAGACCAAATGCTGTTTACAAGTTTTTGGAAAAAATGATAAAAGAAGAAAAGTGGTGCAAAAAAACTATGAATGCAAACTTTAAAAAAGATCTAGTAATGTCACAGGAAGAAGAAGCTAGATTCAAAAAATCTAAATCATGTCATATTTGTGGTAATGGTTTTGCAACAACTCTCAAAAAAGGCGACGCGGGTTATACAGTGGCATACAAAAACTCCGTCAGAAAAGTCAGGGACCATTGCCACATAACTGGGAAGTAAAGGGGAAGCGCTCATGACATATGTAATATTAATTTCAGGTTGACAAGAAAAATACCTGTTGTGTTTCATAACTTGAGAGGATATGATTCTCACTTTATAATGCAGCACATCGGAAAGTTTAAACAAAACTTAAATGTTATACCGAATAACATGGAAAAGTATATGGCTTTCATGTTAGGAAAAAGTTTAGTGTTTATTGATAGTTTCCAGTTCATGTCTCAATCATTAGATAATCTAGTAAAAAACGTTCCGTCGTTTCAATACATATCTCAAGAATACAGTGGTAAAAAGTTAGACTTGCTAAAAAGAAAAGGCGTTTACCCTTATGATTACATGAACAGTTTTGAACGCTTCGGGGATACTAAGTTACCCGGCAAAGATAGCTTTTATTCTCAATTAAATGATGAGCACATTTCAGATGCAGATTACGATCATGCTACAAACATATGGAAAACATTTAAGATTAAAAATATGGGAGAATATCATGATCTGTATCTTAAGACTGATGTGCTGCTGCTGACAGATGTTTTTGAAAACTTTAGAAAAATGTGCATTGAGTATTACAAATTAGATCCTTGCCATTACTTCAGTAGTCCTGGGTTAGCCTGGGATGCATGCCTCAAGATGACTGGTATCCAACTTGACTTAATAACTGATATTGACCAATATTTGTTTGTGGAAAAAGGATTAAGAGGTGGTACGAGTTATATTGCAAATAGATATTCACAGGCTAACAATAAATATATGAAAAACTATGACAAGAAAAAAGAAAGCAAGTACATCATATATCTTGATGCCAATAACTTGTACGGGTGGGCCATGTGTCAACCGTTACCTACTGGCAAATTCAAGTGGGTTGATAAGTATGAAAAAGGAAAAATCAAATTACATTGTTGAGTGCGATATCGAGTATCCCGAAAAACTACATGACTCGCATAATGATTATCCTCTCGCCCCAGAAAGTTTAAATATAAAAGATGAGTGGTTGTCAGACTATTGTAAAAATTTAAAACAAAAGTTTAATCTAGGAAATTGTAGTGTTAATAAACTTGTTACGACATTGAAAAATAAAGAAAAGTATGTCGTGCATTTTAGAAACTTAGAATTGTACAAAACGCTTGGATTAAAGGTGACAAAAATACATCGAATACTACAGTTTGATGAATCAGAGTGGTTAAAGACATACATAGATTTTAATACTACCAAGAGGACAGCTGGTAAAAATGCTTTTGAAAAGGATTTCTTCAAACTGATGAACAATTCAGTTTTTGGCAAAACTATGGAAAACTTGAGAAAAAGAATTAATGTTAAATTGACTCACGACGAGAAGGTTCTTTTAAAATATGCGGCAAGACCTTCATTTATTTCTTGTAAAATGTTTAATAAAAATGTATTTGCTGTAAACAGAATAAAAGAACGATTAGTTTTAAATCGTCCTATTTATGTTGGCATGTGTATTTTAGACTGTCAAAATATTTGATGTATGATTTCCATTACAACTATATCAAAAACAATTATGATAAAAAAGCTAAGTTATTATTTACTGATACCGATTCCTTGTGTTATGAAATAAAAACAAAAGATGTGTACGCAGACTTTTACAAGGATAATGAATTGTTTGATAATTGTGATTATGATCCAAAAAGTCAGTTTCATTTTAATGATAATAAAAAAGTTATTGGCAAGATGAAAGATGAAACGTGTGGAATACCTATTGTTGAATTTGTTGGGTTGCGAAGTAAACTATATTCGTATGTGCTAGATAATGAGGTTAGCGCAAAAAAATGCAAGGGTGTTAAAAAGTGTGTTGTTAAAAAACAGATAGCACATGATGATTACAAAAAGATTTTGTTTACAGCAACAGAAGCTCATCATGAGATGAAAGTTATTAGATCACAAAAGCATAACATAAGCAGCTATGCAATAAATAAAAAAAAGTTTATCAGCTTATGATGATAAACGGTACATATTAGATAATGGACAAGATACGCTAGCATACAAGTAAAATGATATGCAGAGCGATGATGAAGACTACTGCCCGGTTCCGTCTGACTTTGCTTAACGAGTTGCAAATGCTATTGAAAAACTTCGCTGAAAGTAGATTCGACGAAAGCAGACATAAAATAAAATTGCGCTCTCCTAACGAGTTGCAAATGTTATGTTATTAAAATGGCAAACCGGATTGATTAGTAGTATAGAAACTGGGGGTATCAGGCGAGTTTCCCTGAGCGGGGTTGCTTGAGAAAGCTGCTGAAATATGTTGGGGTGTTGATTTAGGCGTGACTTACATTTAGATCTTGGTGGTGTAAATGAGAGTTACGCCTGAGTACCCCACTGGCATATTTCACTAGTTGTTCTCATTCCCCGCGAGGGAAAACTGGCCTGGTACCCCCAGTTTCTATACTACTCAACTATTTTTTTTAGAATTTGGTGACGTAAAAAGTACGGAAGAGTCTTGTAAATTATATACAAACTTCATTTCATTCAATGTTTGCCTATATATAAACAGTATAAAAAGGAAAATAAAGATATATATCCATGTTTTTATTTGATACTTAGATGTGGTATTTAAATAAAATGATGTAAACTTTATTGGTAACGTACGTAACGTTTAATACATGAGGTAACACATATTAACATTGACATAATTTCATGTCTGTTCAAACTGTATTGTTACCATCCATGATGTGTAGAGGAATGTTGTATTAACATCTGTATAAGCTAACTGGCTGAATTTTCTAGATATCTGGTAACACACGGAAGAGTATTATTAATTATTTTAAAAAAAAACACAATGTAACTGGCAATACAAGAACTATACATTGTCGACATCATGGATACGTATGTCTTTTATATCTAAGATGTTTGAAATAATTTCCGAATATAAAATATTTATGTTTTAATTTCTTAAACCAAACACCTTCATTCAACAAGGTAACGTAAATTACGGTAACGTAGACTGAACAACGCAGGTATCGAAGGTATAAACATTACGTGAAACAAATTTTGTAGTTAAAAAGCATAAATAATGTTCAAAATGAATTGTTACAATCAATTATGTTTAAAAGAATGCTGTTGTAAAACTTTAATAGTTTATTGGAAGATGTGTTCTATTATTTCTTCTAACATGCAGAAAATAGAAAATGATTTAAAAACACACAATGTAAAGGACATTACAAGACCAAACATTATTAATATCATGGGCACGTATGTCTGTGATATCTGTAAGGTTTGGAATAATTTTCGGATGTAACATCATTAATGTTCTTAATGTATTACGTTAAAAAACGTAATAAAACAAGGTAACGTAAATTACGGTATCGTAGAGTTAGAAACGCATGTATCCAAGGTATAAAAAGTAAGTCAAACGAAAGTTTGTATTATAAAAGGCATGAATAATGAAGACAATTTAAAATAAAACCCTTTCTTGCATACATTTTTCAAAATGCAGTAAAGTTAATTATTATTTTTTAGGTAACGTATTCTCCACCCTGTAACACGATAAAGCCCCAACGCTCAGATGGCACACATGTTCCAAACATGTTCCAAAATGCTCTACACATAATGGACTTTCAGAAAAATAGGGTGTACAATAGGGTGTGGGGGCGTGGGCGGTGGTGGGGGGGGGGAGGGGGTGGCGGGGGGGGGGGGGTGTTGGATGGTTTCTCCTACTAGCTGACATCATAGACGCAACAGACCAGGACCCGTTTATATTACACAGTCCCTGAACAGACTTATTCTCTTCGTACACTCACCCTTCTCATAGGAGTAACACGACAACAACACATACGTTATAAATATATATTTATTATTTATTGGTATAAGCCATTGGACGACCGACTGACTGACCTCATTAACATTAATTAATAATAACACACTTCAACTTCAACTTATAATACGATACACAAGAAACTACACCTATAAAATATAGCAATCTCTCATCACAGACTTGCGCCAATCTATTATTGTCATATGACATATGTCAAACTGAATTCAGATCGCTTACGCGAACTATACAGTACATATGGAGCAAACGCAATACTTCCCGATTAATGAATAAACTAAGGAGATAAGATTTTATATCTACTATTTTAGTATACAACCAACCCAGCATTCTCCCTTATATAATACACTTTCCTTCGACTGAATTACAAGCAACTTTCAATGGTGATAAATTAAGCATAAACTGTATTAAACAAATGTTATCATTTCTAAGATATACAATGTCATCCTTACTGCACCAGTTCCACCAACTACGTCGTACTTTAAACAGAGCACCATCAATGTGATACCGAGCCGTCCGCGAAAAACCCACGTATGGGAAACATGTATCCGATAACATTTTTATTCAAGGTATCACTCAGGATAAGATCTCGGACTTGATCTTTAACTATCAAACGTACAAACGTTTCAATAATCAATGGAACCAATACAACCCGGACAACACCAATATCCTGAAATGTCTTCAAATCCATAATATGTAAGTTACTGCAACAAGATTTACTAAGAATCTAAAATTTTAACGTGTTAACTGGTCAGTCATCCAACGCTGAATGGCAAAAACTGGCATTCTACATGCCACGTGCACTCCACTGAGAGTGCGCCCCCTATGAGAATCACTCACACGAAGAGAAATTAATTATCGTCTAATTCGCTTCTCTCAAGCGACAATATTTTCATTTCTCTTCGTACACTCACCCATCTCATAGGAGTAACACGACAACAACACATACGTTATAAATATATATTTATTATTTATTGGTATAAGCCATTGGACGACCGACTGAACTAAAAGAACGGGCTCAAAATTGTAACAACCAAATACCAGTATCTAAGTAACTTACATATATGAATTCAAATCTCCATTATAAAACATATAACATATGAGACATTTCTAAACTAACATATTGGTACACTATTCCATAGAATTTAAACATAAATATAGCCTGTGTCTACCCGACACCGACTCCATGTAATATATATAATAAAACAATATCTGTTTAAAACCAAGGTATTGGTACACTAGACCTTCCAATTTAAACCTCAATACGTCATGTGTTTATCCGACAGTGAGCCCATGTAATTGATATAAAACAAGTTCTGTTTCAACCAAAATATTACATATATGAATTTAACTATTATTAAACATATAACATATGATACATTTTTAAAACCAAGATATTGGTACACTATTCCATTGAATTTAAACATAAATACGTCATGTGTCTACCCGACACTGACTCCGTGTAATTGATATAAAACAATTTGTGTTTAAAACCAAGATATTGGTACAACAGACCTTAGAACTTAAACCTAACTACGTCCTGTGTCTATCCGACACTGAGCCCATGTAATTGATATAAAACAATTTCTGTTTAAAACCAAGATACTGGTACACAAGTCCATATAATTTAAAACATGTTTACGTCCCGTGTTTACTCAACACGTACTACCTGTAATTGATATAAAACAAGTTCTCTAAAACCAAAATATTGGTACACTAGTCCATATAATTTAAACATAAATACGTCCCGTGTCTAACCGACACCGACTCCATGTAAGTAATTTTACGGACGTTATGTTTCTTACTTTAGCTCTCATGTAAACCTTTTTAAATTTCAAGTACCACCCGAATCTTATATTTTTTGGTGTAAGTCGCAGGACTGACCGACTGTACGTACCATACAATTCACAATGCTTTTACAACACATACAATCTAAATTCAAATCATCATCTCAATAACATCATTTATCTGAACCCTTACTAATCTGCATGTTATATCAACTGCTATTATAACATAAAATAAAACTTGCACCGAGTACCATGACTCGTAATGATAATTTTACAAAATATAATTTACAATTCTCCGACCCCGAGTCACATGACTCCCAGTCAGGCACATCTAATCCTGAGTCAAGTGACTCTCCATTAGATTTACAAACGTCTTAACCCCGAGTCACATAACTCGCACTCATACATCTACTTCTGAGTCCAGTGACTCAATTCTATTTGAATCCAGTGACTCTAAATTATATTCCTGAGTCCATTGTCTAAATTCTACTTGTGAGTCCAGTGACTTTCAATTATATTCTGAATCCAGTGACTCAATTCTACATATAATTCACAATACTTTTACAACACTTACAATCTAAATCCAAATCATCGTCTCAATAACATCATTTATCTGAACACCTTACTAATCTCAGTGTTATATCAACTGTTATTATAACATAAAATACAACGTTCTCCGAGGTCAACGACTCATAATGATCATTTTACAAAATATAATTTACAATATTCTCTGACCCAGAGTCACGTGACTCCCAGTCAGGCACATCTAATCCTGAGTCAAGTGACTCTCCATTAGATTTACAAACATCTTAACCCCGAGTCACATGACTCGCACTCATATATCTACTTCGGAGTCCAGTGACTCAATTCTATTTGAATCCAATGACTTTAAATTATATTCCTGAGTCCAGAGACTCTAAATTCTATTTGTGAGTCCAGTGACTCTTAATTATATTCTGAATCCAGTGACTCAATTTTACTTCTGAATCCAGTGACTCAATTCTACATATAATTCACAGTACTTTTACAACACATACAAACTAAATTCAAATCATCATCTCAATAACATCATTTATCTGAAACCGTACTAAGTTATATCAACTGTTATTATAACATCAAATACATCCCGCAGTAACCATTTTACAGTTCTCTGACCCCGAGTCACGTGACTCCCAGTCAGGCACATCTAATCCCGAGTCAAGTGACTCTGCATTAGATTTACAAACGTCTTAACCCCGAGTCACACGACTCGCACTCATACATCTACTTCTGAGTCGAGTGACTCAATTCTCTTTTGAGTCCAGTGACCCTAAATTCTCCTTATGAGTCCAGTGACTCAATTCTATTTCTAAGTCCAGTGACTCTCAATTCTACTTCTGAGTCCAATGACTCAATTCTACATATAATTTACAATACTTTTACAACACCTACAAACTAAATTCAAATCATCATCTCTATAACATCATTTATCTGAAACCGTACTAAGTTATATCAGCTGTTATTATAACATCAAATACATCCCGCATTCCAATGCTCTGACCACGAGTCACGTGACTCCCAGTCAGGCACATCTAATCCTGAGTCAAGTGACTCTCCATTAGATTTACAAACGTCTTAACCCCGAGTCACACGACTCTCACTCATATACATCTACTTCTGAGTCCAGTTATTTTCAATTCTACCTGTGAGTCCAGTGACTCTCGATTCTAGTTCTGAGTCTAGTGACTCTACATTCTACTTCTAAGTCCAGTAACTCTCAATTCTAATTTTGAATCCAGTGTTATTATAAACAAACTTACATGAAACATGCAAAACCTCAAAACATAAACCAATTCAATATATAAAATTAAAGTGTATATTACAAATTCACTTAAAATCTTATAATTTCCTTAAAATAAATTCTTACGTCTATAGTCGACCGTACCTTTGACTGCCCGGTTCATTGCACTTGGCATACGCCCTTTACCACCTCAGACAGGATATATATAGTCACATACTTTATACGCAAAACCAAATGCCTTTCGACAATATTTGCTTTTGTGCTATACAGGGGAGCTCGCATCAGCATTACACACACTGTTGAATCAAACAGTCTAAATGCGTGCCCTCATGAAATCATTCGACAAGCAGTTGTTCCAAGTTTTTCCACGCATGTAGCCATCCTCATGTAGCAACAAGGTATACGGTTGAATCTTACATTCTAAATTCATGTACACAAGAAATAACATGACGCGGAATGACACGACAAGCAAGTGTTCCTCCTCTCAAAACGTATAACTTGTTTAAAATTGTCTTACTTTAACTTTCATTGATAATTGTAACCGGCTGGTACTTCAATCTTTATATGAAATCTGAATTTGTGTCACTGTTCTCTGCCAAAACACTCCAGTTCTGGAACGCAATATCGAAAGGAAATATCTGAAACAAATAGTATTAATTATGTATTGTGTATTAAACTACATGCACACAAACGTACTTGCAATTATATGCATTCACCATTTTTAAAATGATATCAATACTAGTATTAGTATTATTTCTCACTGTGCCACATCAGTACCCACGATGTCTCTACCATCAGTGTCACTACCCACATTGGCACTATATATACATAAATATATACATATAAAAATATAACCAGTCATTTTAGACAGTCATCTGTATAAATTCCAGGTATGTTCAAAACATTTTAATATATGTTTCATTGTATATGGCCCCCTTTAAAACTGTCTGTTTCTACAACCACATGTATCTCGCATTTCAAATACGACATCCCCCAGCATACATCAAATGCATTATTACTTCTCCAATTTTAAAATTAAATATTGCTTTATACATCTTATATTTCACAAACATACGTCACGAACACGTTGTACCTGGGCATTCGCCAGCGAAGTCTTATTTTCGCAGCAGTTTTAATAGGCAGCTACGCCCGAGTTTTGACCATGTGTTACTTTAAAACATCTACCCATTTCTAACCCTATGCAAATAAGCGCACATAGTAACCGATAACCAGATATCAGCTCGCTGCAACATTGCATACGGCTATTTATCACACCTATACAGGGCAGTTAATAGCACATTTATTTACATATATATTTCACCCACATTTCTTCACACTGCTAACATGTACATGTCAACTACAACATTACACAATATGCATCATCGACACGTTTCACAAGGCATTATTATATTATTATTATTGTTATTATTAGTAGTAGTAGTAGTATCACTTACATCAGCCTACTTGCAGTTATACCTAACCCTATGTGCAGATGCCCGCACATAGTTACCAACAAGCCGATACCGGCTCGTTGCACGGGCATACGCCCTTTATTACCACTCGAAACAGGGTATTATATTCACTTACTAGTATGCAGATACCTGCATGTAATACCAAATGTCATACGGTCTGATATAACCATATAAGGTTACATGGCACAAGCCATCAGTGATTTCGGGCAAACAGCCCACCACCCACACTGTATATGCACAAAGTATATGTTTATTATGCCGCACATCGTATTGTGAGGTTCACACAGTATGTTACGCCATTGTGCTTAAATATTCCAGATATGCATACTTTCTATCAGTAATTATTTCTACGTGTGCATCTTATATTTCAAATAAAACCAATTTCCCAACATGTATCATAAGCAAGTTGTAATGGGGCATGTCCTATACGTCTACCGTCGCAGCAATTATTAAAGGCAGCCATACCCGAAAGACGCCCATCGTCCCACCACTTACTTACTAAGAAAGACCACCCCTCATTCATTAGAACATTATAAGACAGAGTTATCTTTCTTTTCAGTGAAAACAAAACTATAACGTTAACTTAACTGTGGAAACCAATCTTAGTTTCACTCAACCTGCATGTATAGGGGGACAGAGGAACACCACTCATCTTTCATTGCCAAACTGGAGAATTTCACTACCATACAAAAACTACTTATCTTTTGAATTCGTCTTTTTCTTTAATCGTTCCTCAATCGGAACACGAACCCGGATCTCCGCGACCGTGTCAGATTCTAGCCTATCATCTGTCGAGGACATTACTATTTCACATACTGTGCACCGATCATCTCATCATGGATTTCTGAAAATTATCGATACAAATTTATCTAGCAATCAAGTGTACACTCGTCAGCATTTTGATTACAATGCCGTAACACTTCACTTGATACACACCCCAGTTACACTGTACTACAGTGATATCCTTTTATTTACCAGCTCTCATATGTAACTGTATATACAATGTACCACATTTACACCACCATGCATGACGTTCACGTGCAAGCTTACGTGCGACAGCATACAACACTAAAATTGTGTTGTAAACATTTTACAATAATTCACAGCAGCCGCGAACTATATCTCATCTTTGCTATTATCATTTTCTGAGAAAATGTAAACATTTCAGGATATTCATCATGTTCAAAGCTTTTTGAAACTTGAATTAATGAAAAGACATGTACGACTGATCATTAGTGTAGAAAACACAAATAAATTATCAAATATTAACACTTGTGCCAGCTAAACTACTGATCCTATAAATACCGTTTGTAAATTAACAATACTTATCTATATATTTTTATTTTTCCCTGTGTACTAGCGTGTCCGCTGATAATTCTCTCACTGTGTAACGTAATACCACCAAATTTTAACGTGTTAACTGGTCAGTCATCCAACGCTGAATGGCAAAAAACTGGCATTCTACATGCCACGTGCACTCCACTGAGAGTGCGCCCCCTATGAGAATCACTCACACGAAGAGAAATTTATTATCGTCTAATTCGCTTCTCTCAAGCGACAATAATTTCATATGCTTTTGTCCTAACCCTGCAACCATGAGTGTGAATTGCTGGACTACTTTTGTCCGTGCTATATATACTGTGCCGTTTCTAGTGTCAGCTGTTGTTCTGCCGAACATTTCTTTCTCAAATAGTTTGACTTGCGTACACGTGTCTTTTTCGTACGTGACTTATTCAAGTAACAAGTAGGCCGCTACAACTTATCCAATTTATTTTTGAACACATGAAAAAAATATATTCATTACCATCGCCAATGCAATGTCTGTGGACTCTAGGGGAAAACGAACAAACTTTATTTATTTCTAGCTACTAATTTAACCATGCACAAATTATAGTACAAAAAGTAGAATACGAAAGATTAACTCATGAATATTAAGTCCCGCCTCGAGCATCTGCTGGCTCTGCATATTAATGTTCACTACGTTTTTAAATTTAGACTGCGTGAAACGGTGGGACATGCGCCGTGAAGCAGTCTGCAATTGCGATCTCTTCGCTCTTCTCACACGTATTGCGCTTCTTACGGAACCAATATATTCGTATCTTTGACACATTTTTTTAAAACAAAAAGAAATGAATTGGAGTTTCTTCTTAATCCGTTTAATCATCATTCGATATCAAATGTTTTAGGTTCTTTAATATTTAATCTGAGCAATATATACAATTAAATTCGAACATAATGTTAGGAGTGCAATAATGGAACCAGAATTTGCAGAACGGAGGATGAAATCTTAGAAATAATGGCTTTAAGAAACACGTTACAAGCTCCAGAATTTAATCAAAAGATTCTTGTACAGGTAATTGCCACAGTGTGTTCAATAAACTTCATGATTGTGAAATGATTTGTTTTAAAAATTAAAACTAAAGTAGCAAGATGTTCGCAGTTACACAACTTGCTGTGTGTTTTCAGACTTGGTTTTGAGAACTGAATCAAAAGTCATTTACAATTAAAATCATAAAAGCATTTATTCTACTTCACATTTTGCATATTTGGCTAACATATAGGCCTAGCTGCTACATAATGAAACTCTCCTCCAGTTTTATGGAACACACATATGGGGTCGTTGACTTATCAGATAGCTGTGCCAGGCTTTCATCTGAATCTGCAAAGTACTCCCATCCTTCAAACTGAAGATAATAGGGAGGCGCAAGTCAGGGTAACAAATAAGACAATTAAAAGATCTGAAGTTAATGTATTACAGGTTTAAACATTTAAAAACAATAAAAAACACTGTATCTATGGAAAAAGTGGTGATGGGAGCCTACTGTGCATTTCAGGGTGCCTGTGCGTCAAATATGAATCAATGTTTGTTTTTATTACTTACTATATGTTTTCATACCTGATATGGTTAGATAGAATGAAAATAGACTCTCCTGGATCTGTTTACAATCTTGCCATAGCCATCCGGTATGCTTCACAAAGCCTAAAATTAATTTTAACCCCATTGTTTACATTGTAAAAATTAAGACAACATGGCGGCCTTATTTTTAGATATTGTCGTCTGCGCATGTCTGTTTCTAGAGTTCGGATGTACCAAGTAAAACGTAGGTTATGCAGGGTGGTGTTGTTGTTCAATGTTCAGGACCTCCGGCAATCAATCATACTTATCCTTTATTTTGGAATGAAAACCATTATCTCTAGCAAATAAAGGGTATGCTGGTCATATCATCTACCGGTGGTCTTAAGTCTTTGTGAGCGCTTCAGATAAAACATAATGCAAATTATAGCAGACTTTCCAGTAAAATATCAAACATAAATATGTGTTTGTTATTCCTAGAATTCTATTTTAAGAATTCTGTTAGAGCTGATCAATAAAATGTTGCGCTGATAGTTACAATGTCTGGCACCTGCTGTACGATGACCTTGATATATACTACCGGTGTAATAGTAGAAATCTGCATGGATCATTATTGCCTGTAATAAATCATTGTCTAAGCTTTCAGTGTACAGTTTGTAAATATGGTCGAGGGTAAACACACAAAATAAGATCAAATATAAAGTTTGATATGATTTCTTTCCTTCTTTTTATATCTTTTACTCAGTTTTTCATTTTCATCCTTTCTTTTTTTTTTTATATCTAACGTTATTTATTTTACAAAAAAATAAACATTTTTAATTCATTTTCATTATAAGCTTTGTTGATGAGGCTGGGGTCATACTGTCTCTTCCTTTTCTGTCCAATGGTGGGTAACTGAAAATAAAAAAATAAATAAAATAAGGTATTCATAGTAAAAACATTTCAGTCGTACATAAATATAATCGAGTAAATTTATATATGATCACCGTTTTCTTTTCCATATAAGGAGATAACGTGACTCCTATTCCGAGAAAAACAGGTGTCCATGACGTCATAATGCAGCCGACAAACTGTCAAAAACTTGTCAAGACTTTCGCGATCAAATAACTATATGTATGTGGATTTTTTTAGTAAGTTCAGGGTTCTGGAAATATTTTGAAAATCCACTTGCCATGTCCATAATGTCACTTGCCCGACATTTAAGAACACTTAATTGCCCCAAAAATTGGCGGTGTACCATTATTCGTGTTAAACGGGACGGACCGCCGCATAATTTGGACCATTATACTTAGAAAAGAAAGGAAGGGTGTGTTTTATGAATAAGTTAATACACTGTATTTATTCATATAAAAAAATCAAATGGTTGCATTTCCTTCTTTTGTGTCTATTACATTTTTGAGTTACTTAAATCATAAAATGATGAGAAGGTATACAAACTCATTTTATTCCGCCCTCCCACCCCACCCGAATCCCCACACACACAACCCCCCATCATTTTTGATGACCATCCAAAAAAAATGATTGGCAGCTAGTGTATGGAACTTTTAATGTCACAGTGTGTACAATTAACCAGTTGACAGAGAAAATTATGTTTTATCTTGCGGGTTACCGTTACCTCGTCCTTTGTTGATTGGGACTCGACATTATTGTTGTTGTTATCAGTGAAGGTTGTAGGCAAACGCGGTCCAAACTGTAATTTTGTTTGTTTTGGATCTGCTTTTGACGTTCGACACCATGTTGCGTTGAACGCCGACAACATCTCAGAACAACTCATTTGATTGGACATTGCATACAATTAAGCCAATGAAAATCATTGTTTCATTGTGCGACAAGTGCGCGTAAATTACACTTATATTGTGAAAATTGCTTATGACTACGTTTATTTTTCGGCTGCGTCAATGTACGTTTCGGCAACAATATGTGTGCGTCAAATCGGAAAATACTGCGTATTTGACGCATGACGCAGGGGTAGATAAAACACTGATAGAAAAATGGAATGTTCAGGTGCAGGTGCGCGTCTGTGCAGTGTGAGTAGTTAAAAGAAAGATAAAATAGTTTTAAAATCAAGTAAGAGTGAGATAATAGTGTTATAATATTAAAAGTCTGAAGAAGACAAAGTGATTTTTAAAAATAAGAACAAAACAAAGCTTCCTGTCTATGGCATGGAGTGGGTGACTGAGCACACTGCCAGTTTGAACGAGTTCAAGTCTGGCAGCATTGCAATGTCGACTGGTAGTCTATTCCACTGTACGATTGCAAGGGGAAAGAACGAATACTTGTAATAATCAGCAGTAGTGTGTATTTGTCTAAAGGCAAGGGGGTGGGATTGGCGGGGAATTCTCATGGGCTGTATGAGGTACAGCAACAAGGCAGTGGACTATTTTGAAAAAAAGACATAACCTGGCATCTGATTGTCTGTTTTCAAGGGACCTCCATCCTAATTTACCTAGCAGGGGACAAAATATATTTTACTGTATACTCGTCCTGTAGGACAAGTGCCATTGACATATTACTCGTCCTTATAGGATGTTTACTCGTCCTGCTCTGACTGTAAATGTTCATAAGTCAAAGTAGTCAGATACCATCATTTAACACTATTATATATAAATAAAACTATGGGAAACATCATAATGTGTTGTTTTTTTCTTTATATAAATCAATGAAAATTATGAAACTGACCAGTATTATAGATGACTATATTCATATTTATATTCTATAGTTCACTACAGTTTGATCATGGCCATTACAGTTACTCTGGCATGGTAAATATTTCCCCCTTTTCCCGTGAATAATTCCCCTCTTAAAAATTGTTTTAATAAAAATATTAGAAAATGCTGAGCTACAATACAGGAAAACAGCATACTTTTTGCAATTCCCCTTCCTGAAGGCCCTGGCCTCAGTCACATAAAAGCTGACTAGTGCCCTTAAAGATTCACCCGTGAAAGTGTTATTTGTATATTATTAACATCAAATACCGTAACGTTCGCGCTCCGTGAAATTAGAACGGGAGCCGCATTTTAGAATGTCCCAAAACCGCAATGCGTCAATTTCCCAATATCAAGGTTGACTTAAATCACATTTTCTCGTTGAATAAACAGAGTTGCGACTATTTACTGCATTTAATCGCTTAATAAACTATGTAAGAACTATTCTCTTTGTTGTTGTTTTCTACTGACATGTTACTCGTCCTCTCGGACAACCGATTCATAGGTTTCACTCGTCCAGATTTGAATTTTACTCGTCAATACGAGCGGACGAGTGGAATTTTCGTGCCCTGCCTAGTATGTCAGTGACACTGGCGTGTTGGGAATAGTTATTTACGGCCCATCGGGCTGCTCTTCTTTGGACCATTTCTATTTTTAGCTCTACTGGCCATGGGCCAGCAGAGCTTATGGGATGGTGTGTTGTCCGTCGTCCGTTAACTTTTCTTCAAACGACTTCTCCTCAGAAACCGCTTGGCTAATTTTGACCAAACATCACTTGGATGATCCTTAGATGAATACTTTTTAGATTTGTTAAAATTAGGTCAGCGCTACATCCAAGATGGCTGCCATTACCATATATGGTCGAAACCTTAAAAAATCTTCTTCTCCAGAACCGCTGGACAGATTTCAACAGTTTTTCTTTTAAAATGATCGCCAACGCCTACACTATCAAGTTTGTTCAAATAAAGTCCCCGGGGTCAAAAATGTCGTGCCCCGGGGGTCCAAAGTTTGTATATTGAGGTTTTGCATGTTTTTCATATAGACATATAGGAAAAAACTTTAAAAAATCTTCTTCTCTGAAACCACAAGGCATGGAGCTCTCATGTATTACATATAGCATCAGCTTATGGTCCTCTACTAAGTTTGTTCAAATGGTGACCCTGGGGTCAAATTTGGCCCGCCCCGGGGGTCACAGTTTTACATAGACTTATATAGGATTTTTTTTTAAAAACCTTCTTCTCGGAAACTACAACAGCCAGAGGTTTGATATTTTGCATTTACTATACGCTTATGGTCCTTTACCAAGTTTGTTCAAATCGTGAGCCTCGGGTCACATTTGGCACCGCCCAAAGGGTCAAATGTTTTACAAAGACATGTATAGGGGAAAACTTTAAAAATCTTCTTCTCTGAATCTGCAAGAGCCAGAGGTTTAATATTTTGCATTTGCTATAAGCTTATGGTCCTCTACCAAGTTTGTTCCAATGGTGACCCATGGGTCACATTTGGCCCCACCCCGGGGGTCACAGTTGTACATAGGCTTGTATAGGGAAAAACTGAAAAAAATCTTCTCTGGAACCACATGGCACAGAGCTTTCATGTATTACATTAATTGAAACTTCACAGGAAGCATCCTTGGGTCAGGGGAAAGCAAAGTTGTTCAAATTTTGGCATTGTGCCAAGGGATTTGGTTTCCATGGCGACCATGTTGAAAAACCTTAAAAAATCTTCTTCTCTGGTCTGATTTTGAAAATTCTTTCACAAAAATGTTCCTTTAGGGATTGCCTTTCATAGTTGTTCAAATTATTTGGATCGATCCAAAAAACATGGCCACCACAGGGGCAGGGCTTTTTCTCCTTATATGTGTATTTTATAAAAAGTTGAAAAATTCTTATCTTCTGAAACTGCTGGTTGGATTTCAAAATAATTTCACACAAATGTTCCTTGGGTGACTCTCTACCAAGATTGTTCAAATTATTTGGATGCGTCAAAAAACATGGCTGCCAAAGGGTGTGGTCACTTTTCCCTATATGTATTTAGAGGAAACTTTGAATTTCAAAAATGACATATTTTCTGAAACCGTTTGATGGACTTTGAAGAAACTTAATCACAATGATATTTGGGATAGTCCCTCTCAGATTTGTGTTTTTCTTGGCCGCCAGTCATCAAAGATGGCTGCCATGGCTAAAACTAGGTCAAATTTAAGGAAATTTCGAAAGCCATCTCCTCCGAAACCACTTAATCCATTCAACTGAAATATCATATACATGTTCCTTGTTTTTTTAGCTCTACTGATCAGAGATCAGCAGAGCTTATGCCGTGGTGCGGCGTCCGTCGTCCGTCAGTCTGTCTGTCCGTAAACTTTTTTTTGTAGCGACTACTCCTCTGAAACTACTGAATGGATTTTCATGAAACTTTACAGAAATGTTGCCCATGAAGTCTAGTTGATCCTAGCAAAAATTCATGTTGATGTGAAATCCAAGATGGCCACCAGATCTAAAAATAGGTTTTTAAAAAACAAGTTTGTAGCGACTACTTCTTGAAAACTATAAATGATATTGATATGGGACTTTTTCTAAAATGATCAGCATGACATGATGTTGGTCCTTTTCAAAAATTGTTTTGATTCAACGTTAAACATGGCTGCCAGCGGCCATCTTTGTTTACATACAGTTATATAGTAAAAACTTGTAGCGACTACTCCTTTGAAACTACATGACAGATTTTCATGAAACTTTACAGGAATGTTGCTCTTAATGTCTAATTGATCCAAGCAAAATTTCAGATCGGCCAGAAATTCAAGATGGCCGCCACAGCTAAAAATAGATTTTTAAAAAAGAAGTTTGTAGCGACTACTTCTTGAAAACTATAAGTGATATTGATATGGGACTTTTTGTAAAATGATCAGCATGACATGATGGTTATCAGAGTCAAACATTATTTTGATTCGACGTTAAACATGGCTGCCAGTGGCCATCTTTGTTTACATAGAGTTATATGATGAAAACTTGTAGCGACTACTCCTGTGAAACTACTTGACGGATTTTCATGAAACTTCACAGGAATGTTGCTCTTGATGTCTAATTGATCCTAGCAAAATTTCAGGTCGCCCGGAAATTCAAGATGGCTGCCATGGCTAAAAATAGATTTTCAAAATACAAGTTTGTAGCGACTACTTCTTGAAAACTATAAGTGATATTGATATTGGACTTTTTGTAAAATGATCGGCATGACATTATGTTGGTCCTTGTCAAAAATTGTTTTGATTCAAAGTTAAACATGGCTGCCAGCGGCCATCTTTGTTTACATAGAGTTATATAGTAAAAACTTGTAGCGACTAATCCTTTGAAACTACTTGGCAGATTTTCATGAAACTTTACAGGAATGTTGCTCTTAATGTTTAATTGATCCTAGCAAAATTTCAGATCGGCCAGAAATTCAAGATGGCCGCCACAGCTAAAATTAGATTTTTTAAAAAAGAAGTTTGTAGCGACTACGTCTTGAAAACTTTAAGTGATATTGATATGGGACTTTTGTAAAATGATCAGCATGACATGATGGTTATCAGAGTCAAACATTATTTTGATTCGACGTTAAACATGGCTGTCAGCGGCCATCTTTGTTTACATACAGTTATATAATGAAAACTTGTAGCGACTATTCCTGTGAAACTACTTGACGGATTTTCATGAAACTTTACAGGAATGTTGCTCTTGATGTCTTATTGATCCTAGCAAAATTTCAGGTCGGCCAGAAATTCAAGATGGCCGCCACAGCTAAAAATAGATTTTTAAAAAAGAAGTTTGTAGCGACTACGTCTTGAAAACTATAAGTGATATTGATATGGGACTTTTTGTAAAATGATCAGCATGACATGATGGTTATCAGAGTCAAACATTATTTTGATTCGACGTTAAACATGGCTGCCAGTGGCCATCTTTGTTTACATAGAGTTATATGATGAAAACTTGTAGCGACTACTCCTCTGAAACTACTTGACGGATTTTCATGAAACTTCACAGGAATGTTGCTCTTGATGTCTTATTGATCCTAGCAAAATTTCAGGTCGGCCGGAAATTCAAGATGGCTGCCATGGCTAAAAATAGATTTTCAAAATACAAGTTTGTAGCGACTACTTCTTGAAAACTATAAGTGATATTGATATTGGACTTTTTGTAAAATGATCAGCATGACATGATGTTGGTCCTTGTCAAAAAATTTTTTGATTCAACGTTAAACATGGCTGCCAGCGGCCATCTTTGTTTACATAGAGTTATATAGTAAAAACTTGTAGCGACTAATCCTTTGAAACTACTTGGCAGATTTTCATGAAACTTTACAGGAATGTTGCTCTTAATGTTTAATTGATCCTAGCAAAATTTCAGATCGGCCAGAAATTCAAGATGGCCGCCACAGTTAAAATTAGATTTTTTAAAAAAGAAGTTTGTAGTGACTACTTCTTGAAAACTATAAGTGATATTGATATGGGACTTTTGTAAAATGATCAGCATGACATGATGGTTATCAGAGTCAAACATTATTTTGATTCGACGTTAAACATGGCTGTCAGCGGCCATCTTTGTTTACATACAGTTATATAATGAAAACTTGTAGCGACTATTCCTGTGAAACTACTTGACGGATTTTCATGAAACTTCACAGGAATGTTGCTCTTGATGTCTAATTGATCCTAGCAAAATTTCAGGTCAGCCAGAAATTCAAGATGGCCGCCACGGCTAAAAATAATTTTTCAAAAAACAAGTCTGTAGTGACTACTTCCTGAAATCAAAATCAATCAGTAGAGCTTCAAGGTCATTGACCTCTTGTTTTATTTATATATTTTATTTTTTTTATTTTATTAATTTTTTTTTTTTTTAAAATTTGTTTAATTTTTTTTTAATTTTCTTATTTTTTTTTTTTTTTTTTTTTTTTTTTAAATTTTGTTTGTTAATTATTATTATTTTTTTTTTTTTTTTATCTCTATGTTGCACCAGTCGGACCAGTAACAGAGGAGTTATGGCTCTTGATTTAGTTAAACATGCTATATTTTGCCTCGTTAATACGGTAGGGCCTTCATTTTTCATCTGATCTTTACCAAACTTTACCAGATTCTTTAGTTATGGCCCTTGATTTAGTTAAAAAGCTTTTTTGCCCGAAACGTTAAAAAAAACGTAGATGGCAGTCATTCACTTCATTGATTTTATAAGAGCCGTGTTAGCGAGTAGAGCGTCCACAGGCCCTCTTGGGCCTCTTGTTAGCTCTTCTGATCAGAGATCAGCAGAGCTTATGCCGTGGTGCGGCGTCCGTCTGTCCGTCCGTAAACTTTTTTTTTGTAGCGACTATTTTCTCTGAAACTACTGAATGGATTTTCATGAAACTTTACAGAAATGTTGTCCATAAAGTCTAGTTGATCCTAGCAAAAATTCATGTTGATGTGAAATCCAAGATGGCTGCAAAATCTAAAAATAGATTTTTAAAAAACAAGTTTGTAGCGACTACTTCTTGAAAACTCTAAGTGATATTGATATGGCACTTTTTCTAAAATGATCAGCATGACATGATGTTGGTCCTTGTCGAAAATCAATTTGATTCGATGTTAAACATGGCTGCCAGCGGCCATCTTTATTTACATAGAGTTATTTAGTAAAAACTTGTAGCGACTACTCTTCTGAAACAACTTGACGGATTTCCATGAAACTTCACACGAATGTTGCTCTTGATGTCTAAATGATCCTAGCAAAATTTCAGGTCGGCCGGAAATTCAAGATGGCCGTCACAGCTAAAAATAGATTTTTAAAAAGTAAGTTTGTAGCGACTACTTCTTGAAAACTATAAATGATATTGATATGCGTCTTTTCCTAAAATGATCAGTATGACATGGTGTTGATCCTTGTCGAAAATTATTTTGATTCGACGTTAAACATGGCTGCCAGCGGCCATCTTTGTTTACATAGAGTTATATAATGAAAACTTGTAGCGACTACTCCTCTGAAACTACTTGACGGATTTTCATGAAGCTTCACATGAATGTTGCTCTTGATGTCTTATTGATCCTAGCAAATATTCAGGACGGCCGAAAATTCAAGATGGCCGCCACGGCTAAAAATAGGTTTTCAAAAAACAAGTTTGTAGCGACTACTTCTTGAAAACTATAAGTGATATTGATATGGGACTTTTTCTAAATTGATCAGCATGACATGATGTTGGTCCTTGTCGAAAATCGTTTTGATTCGATGTTAAACATGGCTGTCAGCAGCCATCTTTGTTTACATAAGAGTTATCTAGTAAAAACTTGTAGCGACTACTCCTCTGTAACTACTCGACGGATTTTCATGAAACTTAACAGGACTGTTGCTCTTGATGTCTACTTGATCCTAGCAAAATTTCAGGTCGGCCGGAAATTCAAGATGGCCACCATGGCTAAAAATAGATTTTCAAAATACAAGTTTGTAGCGACTACTTCTTTAAAACTGTAAGTGATATTAATATGGGACTTTTTCTAAAACGATCAGTATGACACGTTGTTGATCCTTGTCAAAAAATGTTTTGATTTGACTTAAAACATGGCCGCGAGCTGCCATCTTTGTTTACATAGAGTTATATAATGAAAACTTGTAGCGACTACTCCTCTGCAACTACTTGACGGATTTTCATGAGAATTCACAGGAATGCTGATCTAGCTATCAAAAACCTATCAGTAGAGCTTCAAGGTCATTGACCTCTTGTTTAAACTTACCTTGGAAATTGTATTCCCCTTTCTGGAAGAAAAAAGAGACCCCTTCCCAAAAACTGATAAAAAGGCCCTGCCAACTGAGGAATATCTCATCTCTGCATCAACATGAACCAGATCCACTCACTCAAAGTCCAAGAGGGGGCTGGCATGGCGCAGTCGGTAGCGCGGCGGATTTGTAACCGGAGGTTCAATCCTCCGTGGTGCCACTGAGTTCCGTCGGTGTGTTCTTGGGCAAGACACTTTACCTTAGCCTCGTCCGTCGGATGGGGACGTAAACCGGGCGGTCCCGTGTATCGGTCTATCCTCCGAGCACGTTAAAGAACCATAGGAATCTATTCGATAATAAGAGTAGGGCAGGCTCCCGGATTCCTATGTATCCTTCCCCTCTCTCTGGGGCGGCTCTAAATAACCTATACTGTGTTGATGAGCCGTTAAACAACATTCAATTCAATTCAAAGTCCAAGAAGCTGCAAACACCTTCAGGATCAGCTTCTTTCCCCATTACCATTCCCTAAGGAACTCCTTGCCAGCCATAGCAGGGCTGTACAAATCCTATAGCTCGGGCCTAGTCCAAAACCAAAGTCGGGCGTGTCACTTTTTCAAAGATTTCAGTCCCGGACTAGTCCAATTTTACAAAAAGAGAAAGTCAGGCATGTCACTGTTTGAAAGATTTCAGTCCCAGATCCCAGATTTGTCCAATTAACAATGTCGACCACCTGTCATAAAACAACCCCAGCACACTTCTCAACGTAATCCTTTAATTGCACTCGCTTATGCAATGCAATTAGCATCCACAGCGGCGATCAGCGGTTTTTATCAACAATCAACCATGCCGGAAGTCCCGCCTCCAAATTACTTTAATTGACAGTCGGCATTGTCGATATTATCCAATCAATTGACCCAATCTATTTTAATCCAGACCCGCTAGCCAATGAAACGACTACTACATGTGATTTACATTTTCGTCACGTGATTACCTGTTCGTCACGTGGTGAGCTGAAAATGGCGATACACTGAAACAATAACACTAACACGTTGATTAATTAGCAATCAGGCCGATTTGTCGGCAATCTTTCGATGAATAAAAAACTAAGGACTTTTGATAATGGAAGTATGTTTGATATGAAATGGTAGGTGTGCATTTTTTTTTATTGTTTCTCAGTGTATTGTTGAGCATAATTGTAACAGACTTGAAAGGCGGGTGGGGTAACGGTTTGTGCATAGTTAGTGTACTAATTACGTTCGAAGAATTGAGTTGTCAAAAAAATGAAATAAAAACAAAACAAACTGATATATACATAATCAATTTGATTTCGTATTTGGCAGTGCTAATGTTTACATTTCAAAATGAGTTTGTTGAACTTTTTCAGTATTAAAAAAGGAAAATATGAAAGTGAAAATAAAAAGAGGAAAAATGTATAATGTGACGCACAGCTAAGGCCTAAAAAAAAAAATTGTGTGGTACGGGTCACCCGACCCTACCTACGAATACCCGCCGACCCTGACGTTTTTTTGGTCCATTTCGAAAAAAAAAAAAAAAAAAAAAAAATCAGTGCATCTTCTTTGTGTTCATACAAAACAATCCTTAAAAAAAAAATCAAAAAAAATCCGACCTACCCTACCTACCAATTTTGAACATGTTACCCGAACCACACTATTATTTTTTTTAGGCCTAATCAAAAATTCAAAATCATCTGGTGTAGTGGACAAAAACATAAAAATAAAATGTTTATATTGATTCACATGTTATTTATTTTTTGCATTAGGTAAAGTGGTAATAAAGTTAAGAACCTCATTTGTAGCCCCTTACCTATATAAAATGACTTTTTTTCTCTCCATTTAATGATTATCTGAACTGTAATATGGAACTCAGTATCTATATTGAAATTTAAAAATGCAGATGTGATTCTAACTGTTGCTACTGTTTCACCCAATGGCAGTCTACAATCTATACCACTGAAACATACATTAATTGTCTGAAGAGTAAATAAGGATTGTTTCCGTTACTGTGTATAATGAATTGTAATGAGTATACATGCAAGACGCAGTTTTAACATATTGAGAAATCGAAAGAATTCAGGACTTGTGTCCATTTTTTGGGACTAGTCACACTTTTTTTGGGACTAGTCACTTTTGACAGGGTGACTAGTCCCGGACTAGTGGCTAAAAAAAATATTTGTACAGCCCTGCATAGTGACTGCGACTCCCGACTTGGTATCCTTCAAGCAGGAATTATCCTATTTTAATTTTTAGCTCTACTGATCAGAGATCAGCAGAGCTTATGCCGTGGTGCGGCGTCCGTCGTCCGTCCGTCCGTCTGTCCGTCTGTCTGTCCGTAAACTTTTATTTGTAGCGACTTCACAGCTGAAACTACTGGATGGATATTCATGAAACTTTACAGAAATGTTGCCCATAAAGTCTAGTTGATCCTAGCAAAAATTCATGTTGATGTGAAATCCAAGATGGCCGCCAAAGCTAAAAATAGAGTTTTAAAATACAAGTTTGTAGCGACTTCTTCTTGAAAACTATAAGTGATATTGATATGGGACTTTTTCTAAAATGATCAGCATGTCATGATGTTGATCCTAGTCAAAAATCGTTTTGATTCAACGTTAAACATGGCTGCCAGCGGCCATCTTTGTTTACATAGAGTTATATAGTAAAAACTTGTAGCGACTACTTCTCTGAAACTACTTGGCGGATTGTCATGAAACTTTACAGGAATGTTGCTCTTGATGTCTTATTGATCCTAGAAAAATTTCAGGTCGGCCGGAAATTCAAGATGGCCGTCACAGCTAAAAATAGATTTTTAAAAAATAAGTTTGTAGCGACTACTTCTTGAAAACTATAAGTGATATTGATATGGGACTTTTTCTAAAATGATCAGCATTACATGATGTTGATCCTAGTCAAAAATTGTTTTGATTCAACGTTAAACATGGCTGCCAGCGGCCATCTTTGTTTACATAGAGTTATATAGTAAATACTTGTAGCGACTACTCCTCTGAAACTACTTGGCGGATTGTCATGAAACTTCACAGGAATGTTGCTCTTGATGTCTTATTGATCCTAGAAAAATTTCAGGTCGGCCAGAAATTCAAGATGGCCGTCACAGCTAAAAATAGATTTTTAAAAAATAAGTTTGTAGCGACTACTTCTTCAAAACAATAAGAGATATTGATATGGGACTTTTTCTAAAATGATCAGTATGACATGATGTTGGTCCTTGTCGAAAAATCGTTTTGATTTGACCTTAAACATGGCTGCTTTGTTTACATAGAGTTATATAATGAAAACTTGTAGCGACTACTTCTTTGAAACTATCTGACGGATTTTCATGAAACTTCACAGGAATGTTGCTCTTAATGTCTTATCGATCTTAGCAAAATTTCAGGTCGGCCGGAAATTCAAGATGGCCGCCACGGTTAAAAATAGATTTTCAAAAAACAAGTCTGTAGGGACTACTTCCTGAAATCAAAATCAATCAGTAGAGCTTCAAGGTCATTGACCTCTTGTTTTAAGTTGGTTAGGGCCCAAACTGTAACTAGGAGCCTTATGATAGTCTGGGGCTCTGCCGGTTGGGTTGTACACTTTGCTGCTAAGGTAGCCCACGTGGTTCAGATCTGAAGGTGACGAAAACTTAGTTTGGAATCTTTACCTTTCTTCTGCCTTCACTCGATCTATGTTTCTCTCTGTTCTATCATTTCATTCTTTTTACCGCTGACAGAAAAATTATGGTCAAATGTGACACCAGTTTCTTGAACTGTAGATAGAGAATTTTCTGATTATACCTTATTTTCAACAACCCATATCGAAGGTTTATAATACAAACAGAGCTACAGATAAGCAGGGTATTTGCTTAAATACCCAATTAAAAATGCCAAAATACCCAATTAAAATAAAATGCATGGGTACCAATAAAGTAATTAAAGTTGTCAAATGATAAAACAACCAATGGAAATTGAGCAATATATGGGTTGTAGAAGGGACACCCAGTCACCTTGTATCAGTGTATTAGCCAGCCAACCGTGCAGCCGTCTTTCGCACGGCCGTTTTTTTAAAAATCGCGGCAAATGTTTTGAGGAGTGGGTGGGGTAAAAAAAAGTTTTTCTTTGTTTTGTTTTTTGCTAAACAACACCTCCAAACTTTTACTTTCTCAATATTGTTATGTTTTGTATACATTTATAGAAGAAAGATGATCTAAAATGCACCTTTGTGAAAATACTTTAGCCCATGGACACCCTGTTGGCACGAATTGGTGCATAACATAGTGTTAGCAAATTATTTTGCACACCCAGTTCTTGAATTTCTGCCTAATACACTGCTTTGTATAAAGCCTATTGCAAAAGAAGTTGAATTTATTAGATTTTGTGTATACAATAATAATTTAGTGGGATGCCACTTCAAAACTGTGCTGCAAACTTTTATTGTTTTATTTTACCCAATTGAAATCAAGAAATACCCAGTTAAATAAATACCGATGGGTAAATACCCAATTGACCAAAAAGCTTATCTGTAGCTCTGATTAAAATATCCCTTTAATTAAACAAATTACTTAATTCGTCATTATACTGAGCGTTATACAGTTATATTTGACCATGTGATTGCGATGAAAACTCAGTATATTTTTAAATAAATTTTTTTCAACACAAATTGTTTCTATATGATATGTAGTTTTCCCATTATTTATACAGTAAATACAATAATCCCTTTTGCTAATTTTATCGTTGCAGCAATGGCTATCACAGTATGGGTCTGGCAACTTCATCAATGTTCTGAAGAAGCATTGGCGAGACTACGTTCTAGTCGTTTTCCAGCATTTAGACGATGCTGCAAAAGTGGAGAGGTTAGCAGAGAAGTACTTGTTCAAACCATTAGAGTACTTCCTGTGTAATGGCGACCCTGATGTATTGTTTAAGGCGTTGAAAGAAAAGGATCAGCCATCGCAACTGTGTGGGCATGTGTTTAAAAATGGAGAGCCAACCTACTACTGCAGGTGAATATTATTGATTTCATTGATTTGGCTTTCTTCCTATACATTTTGCAAAGCAAGATTAGAGGTTTTAATTTTCTTGATTATAATACCAAAATATTGTCATAATTTCACACAGTTATAAATGAGTCTGCTGACTAGGGAGCATAAAGTGGTAACAAAAAGAAAAATATAGTCAGGGGAGGTTCTGAGTTTGAGTAATAAATACGTAACAAATGTGTGCTATAAAAGTGAATAAAGACACATTTCCACTAAGAAAAAATAATGGACCTGTCCATTTTAAATCGGGGCCTGTCCATTTTCAGAAGCAACAAGCCCTGGGCCTGTCTCTTAAAATAATTTTCTGTGAGCACTGCAGTAAAATGTTTTTAAAATTGCTTTGTAACAATCAAAATTAAATGATTACTAAAGAAAATTGTATGTAGAAACTCAGATGCTCTGAGGTGGGCATAATAGTTTATAAACACACTTGTTGTTTTGTAATATTTTAGAGAGTGCGGTGCAGATCCTACCTGTGTTCTCTGTATGGAGTGTTTTCAGATGTCAATACACAAGCAGCACAAATACAAGGTAATCAAAAACTTACGACTCGGTTTCTCGGTACAGAATATTCAGTGACAAAGTTGAACCTTCCTTGTCATACTTCCATTAAATGTTAAGTTGGGAATGTTTTTTGTGTCAGCAGATTGTGGTATATATACATTCAAAATAGGTGCATCTACTCTATAACAATAATGCATAAATTTAAATAAATAAATGTTGAACCAGTAACATCACTGTAATCTCGCGTCTTGTGACGTCACTAGAAAGTTTCATCTGACCACACAGAACATTTAGTAACCGTCAGGCTATTAAAATGCCATTCCTATGGAACAAAAAGGAGGAAAAGAAATAGAATGAATGCACTAACCGAAAGCATGATGATTAGCCAACAGGATTCTGGTAAAATATTCCACGTGTAAACACAACACGAAAAATGAACATTTGAGTTTGTTTACATTTTGTTTTTCTAATAATTTAAAATCTAATCTAGATACAACTTTCAAACTTTACAGATAATTGCAGTGTAATAAATACACATAGAATGCATTATTTAAAAAAAAAAAATGAAAACTAACACATTTATACCTTAAGTGTATCCTTCTAAATAAAAATAAAATCAATTACTAGTTTATTGGTATATAATCCAATACAGAATTGTCACCAAAACAAATATAACATCAAGTACAGGCTAATAATTCAAATGTCATACATGAATATAAAATAAATACAGTCAAAGGAGCTCTTGTAAGTATAGCAATTTACATAAATTTAATACACTTGTAAATTCCAAACCTAAATTGTCAGGTTTATTTATTTAAACGTATGTGGGAGATGACAATACAAATCAGAGTGACTATGTTTGTTACAGATGGGTACATCTGGAGGCGGTGGCTATTGTGATTGTGGTGACACCGAGGCTTGGAAAACTGGTGTGTTTTGTACGAAGCATGAACCTCAGCCACAGGATGAAGCAGATGCGAACAAGGTATAAACCTTTTCCTTTTTTTTCCATGTTTTTGCTCGCTGTATACAATATATCTCCAGAACATCGCTGATTTGCAATACTTCTTAATCACTTAACTTGCGGTGTTGGACTGTATGGTATAAAGCCATGATATATTTATCATATTACACTAGTGAAATAAATATGCAAATGAAGGTCTTTTCCGTTCAGCTCGGAGTACATCCAAATTCTCTCGTCTATTTCCGTAACCGTTAAAACAACGGCTTACGGAAATTGACAACGTAGTTTCATTGTAAGGCAGAGAAGACCGAGTCTACATACGACGTCATCGTATGACAACGTTATTATATAGACATCTTCATTGGTAAATGTTGTTTATGAGATGTTTTTGGAGTTAAGTGATAAATAGAATCTCACATTTATGCCTATTTAATATCGAATTTATAAAACTCGTTGGATACAATCGATGTCGCTCATCAGAGCCTCGCACCATATAGTTCTATCCAATTAATTTAATAAATTCAATATTAAACAGGCACTCATGTAAAATCCTCTATGTATAAAACTTATATTGATTAAGACCAGTGATAGAATAATGACTACAGTTAATTAAACAATTTATTTGCATGTAATCTGGTCTGTTTTGATAGATTCCTTAAAAAAGCTGTTGTAATTCTTTGTTTGATAAATTTAAAGAATCCCATGGAGGAGTTATCAGATGACCTGACAGACCGAGCGTCTGCGCTCATCGTGGCGTCACTGCGGTACGTGGTCGAGATGCTGACCTGGGAGCACTGCGACAATCTGCCTGAGGGTTTACAACCAGAGGGCGAACTCACCGATCATTATGTCTGCATGCTGTTTAACGATGAAGTTCACACCTATGATCAGGTTTGTAGGCATTGACAGTGTCTTTATTATACCCTATCCGTCTGTAGACGCAACCTTATGCGCTCCATAACTCCTCTCCCCCTGAAGCAAATCTCATGAAACTTCATGGGTGGACTGCCTGTGATGAGAGGATGACCCCTATTGATTTTTAGGTCAACGGTCAAGGTCACTGTGACCTGATAATAAAAAACCTTGTCCGCTCCATAACTCCTCTCCCTCTGAAGCAAATCTCATGAAACTTATAGGTGAACTGCCTGTGGTGAGAGGATGACCCCTATTGATTTTGAGGTCAGTGGGTCAAAGGTCAAGGTCACCAGCACCCGTTATGAAAAACCTTGTTTGCTCCATAACTCCTCTCCCCCTGAAGCAAATCTCATGAAACTTCATAGGTGAACTGCCTGTGGTGAGAGGAAGACCCCTATTGATTTTGAAGTCAGTAGGTCAAGGTCACAGTTACCCGATAATGAAAAACCTTGTCTGCTCCATAACTCATCTCCCCCTGAAGCAAATCTCATGAAAATTCATAGGTGAACTGTCTGTGGTGAGAGGACAACCACTTCTGATTTTGAGGTCACTAGGTCAAAGTCACCAGCATCCGATACTGAAAAACCTTGTTCGCTCCATAACTCTTTCCCCTTGAAACAAATCTCATGAAACTTCATAGGTGAACTGCCTGTGGTGAGAGGACGACCCCTTTTGATTTTGAGGTCAGTATGTCGTCAAGGTCACCGGGACCCGATAATGAAAAACCTTGTCTACTCCATAACTCCTCTCCCCCCTGAAGCAAACCTCATGAAACGTCATAGGTGAACTGCCTGTGGTGAGAGGACGACCCTATTGATTTTGAGGTCAGTAGGTCAAACAAAGGTCAAGGTCCCCGGCAGCCGATAATGAAAACACGTGTCCGCTCCATAACTCTTGTCCCATTGGAGCAAATCTCACGAAACTTTATAGGTGAACTGCCTGTGGTGAGAAGACGACCCCTATTGATTTTGAAGTCAGTAGATCAAGGTCACAGGGACCCGATAATGAAAAACCTTGTCCGCTCCATAACTCCTCTCCCCCTGAAGCAAATCTCATGAAAATTCATAGGTGAACTGCCTGTGGTGAGAGGACAACCACTACTGATTTTGAGGTCACTAGGTCATAGTCACCGGCATCCGATACCGAAAAACCTTGTTCGCTCCATAACTCTTTCCCCCTGAAGCAAATATCATGCAACTTCATAGGTGAACTGCCTGTGGTGAGAGGACGACCTATATTGATTTTGAGATCAGTAAGTCAAAGGTCAAGATCACCTTGACCCAATAATGAAAAACCTTGTTCGTTTCATTACTCTTCTGTCTGAAGCAAATCTCATGAAACTTAATAGGTGGACCTCCTGTGATTAAAAGATGGGCCCCTATTGGTTTTGAGGTCAGTAGGTCAAAGGACAAGGCCACCATTACCTGATCATGTAAATCCCATCCACTCAATCTTTACCCAAACGGTAGAGTGGGGAATGTGGGGGACTGGTAGCGGGGGTATATTTGTCGCCCTTAAAAGGCGACGGCTCTAGTTATGATAAATTCTTAATAATGCCATATCCTGTGTAATAAAATTGAGAAAATGTTTTGCTGACTTATTAAACTGAAGTTTGTCACATCAATCAGTATGGAAGTGTAATAGCCCAATTCTATTTTAATGTCACATAATTTCAATGAAATAGCATTCAAGCTAATTTATAATTGCATTTATTAAACTCGTTGGCAACAATGATACGATGCTCAGCCAACTGACGAGTAGTACAATTTTAAGCTCGACCTTTTGAAGAAAATGAAAGCTATTCTACTCGCCTGGCGTCGTCATGAGCATTGGTTAACCTTTAACGTAAATGATGACGATGCCAGGTTAGTAGAATACCTTGCATATTTTCATGTTATGTTATCTTGGAACGGCAACCTCATATGGAGATGAGATGAAGAAAGTTTCCCATCAGACATGCATCAGCCTAGCCAGGAGCGTACCCACGTAGGGCTGTAACTCTTCAAGCCAGGGCCTTATCCACTGAGCTATTGAGGCGGGTTTGAATTGAAAGGTTGCTGGTTTAAGAGATGCTACTGGGAAACCATTTTTGACCAAGACTAAGTTACCTAACTGTCACAGTAGGGACTTCCAAGAAGTCAGTATTGTGTACTAAGCATGTAGATCTATTCGATAGAAGAGGATGGTAATCCAGATTTCCCCATATCCTCTTCCGCTTTCCCAGAGTGGCTGTTTATAACCTTAATAATGTGAAGATGAGTCTTTATCAACAATCAGTTCCATCATTAGCAATGTATTCTGTATTCAGGTGATTAGTACACTAAAGAGGGCAGTCAGCTGTTCACAGAAGGAAGCTGTTGAATTTGCCACCACCGTGGACAGGGAGGTATGAATTATCAATAATCCAATGTAACATTTGTTTACATATATATATATGCGAAGATTAAAGGATTATCAAACACAAGGAATTTCCTCTCAGTTTTTGTAAAAAAAAAAAAATGTTTTCTGGTATACTTGGACAGTGATACATGTAGACTTGTACTTTTAGGATTGTTTTCCCTATCATTTATAGTTGTATGAACGTTCACACGCTAATTTATGAAAAACACTAATTTTACAATTGTGTTCAGTAAGGTTTTTACACAGCGATAAATGACTTGTATTGTATGTGTTAAGTTTTTTAAAAAGTTTTTTTCTAACGTCAGATTTCCCCCAACTTTCATGCTTTCTGATCATCTTTTACTACGAGGAACATCACGTTCAAATATTGTGCAGTAGCATTATTGGTTATGAAGTGTATCCATACGTAAAGTTCATATGTAAAAAATATGTAATGATTGATTTGTTTGTTTGAGGTTAAATGACATATTCCAGCACATTTTGGGCTATGTTCGACAGTCGATGTTTTAGTGGTGGAGGCAGACCACCCACTTATTCTATGGGTAGAACCTGTACTGTACTCGTCGGGGGCCACTTTCCGTCACTTATGTAAACATAAACTAATTTTTCAGACAAATCTATTTATCCTGACAATTTTTACTCTATTTTCTATTAGGTTACCTCTTCATGGAAATATTATACCAAAGAATTTTGTTTTATATAAATTATCGAAGTGGCACGTGACCTTGTTTTAAATAGACTAAAACTGAGAAATCATTTTGTTTACAAGCCCAGTTTCCGTCATGTATTTTATCGAGTGATAGATTCAACTAGGTCAAGATACAGTCAATTTTTATGAATTAGAAACTTGTTTGCAAGTCTATTCAACAATTTCATTGTTAAAATGGTATGTTTGCATTGTTCCATCAGTCACCCCGATCGTTATAACAATGCGCCTGGTAACGCATTTACGACGACAATTTGCACTGTAAAGATGGGTAACTCTTGTGTAAATCAAACAGATACAGGTTGTAAGAGTTGCTTTTCTTTGGTTAAACTATATATTCACGGTATATTTTAACTGCGTCCACTGAAGAGTGATAAAAATATGACGTCATTACAGTGTTATTTTTTAATAGTTTATTATGCGGCAGTATGCGTGCGCATCCCCAACGCCATATAAGGAAGTAAACATTTTTCGGAGAAATCCCTTTTGTTTTTGTACCGCTTATTTACCTTTTGGTTGTTTTTCCTGTTTCCAATCTTCAGCTATAAACGTCTGACAATAAGTGAGTAATTTGCAGTGTAAAAACTTTTTTTAAATGAGAATGACGGAAACTGGGCTTGGACGGAAACTGGCCACTAACGAGTATATGTCCCGCCATCCGTAAGAATCGACACTTTCTCACATACAAGTTGAACTTCCAATGGGATTCTATCCCACAGTAGTAAGAGGCGAGAAGGTTTCAAACACAGCATCTTCACCCTCTCAACCAAGGAGACACTATGTTATCATTGAACGGTAGTTAAAGGTGTAGAGGTGGAATTACTATTTTTCGTTATTACTCAAATTTACAAGTTTAGTATTTGTTCCCAATTATTTTCTAACTGAACCTTATATCGAATGTTTGTTATTGAAGGGGAGAAGCAATGTGCAGAGTGGTCCCTTTGCTGATTGTGAAAAAGCCAGACACGTGATAGAGGTAAGACTTATTTGAAGGTCGGTCAGTATATGAATCGGCCCCCCACAATGCATCTTGAAGGATGAACGCAAAACTGTTGTAACTATATATAAACAAAGAACAAGTTACAATAGTTTCATGTTGACCCCTCAATATCAGGCTTTGTGGTATCGATATCATGTATAAAATAACATCACAAAGTCCATGAGCTTTACTAGCATACCATGTTTCATAGTTCTCTCACCAACCTGTACAGCGCGGCATGTAATAAACTGAATTTTGATCCGAAAGTAAATTATTTTTCAAAACTTGTTTAAAGGTTGATTCAATAAACAAAAATAAAATGGGAACTCATTTAAAAGCCACACTGCCATTTTGTGGGCTCTTTTTCAATTCTGTACACCAAAAGAGTTTCCTTTTAATATCTCTTCTTTAAAGTCAAAACACCATTTGCTTAGAGATTTAAATACTGTTTTTGTCCTGCATCAAGCTGGTTGAAAGCACTTGCAATACACAGACAGTCATTTCTGTTTCATGTTGAAGTCTGGTTGTCAAATAAACATTTTGTGTATAGATGTGTGATTTGAGTAAATATAAACCCAGCCTGTGCAGTCGTCGTATATAAATATTGACCTTCATTATTGACCTTGACCTACATTTTGGAGTTTTCTGTAATGTATACCAATCGGTACATATTTACATTTCTATTAAAAGTAGGTCAATGCCATCCTTCCGAAGGCTCTACTTGCCAAACTTGGTCATCTGGATTTGTTTCAGCTGCAAAAGGCTTAATATTGTGTGCCAGAAATATCATTGTTCCGTTATGACACTATTTACAATTTTACATTGGTACATGTTGACAACCAGTCAGTTTTCCTATAGTAGTTGATCCTTAGATCACACTTACTGACCTTGAACCCAGGAGACGACATGCTGGCCACGGCTCCCTAGTTTCTAGTTGAATAGAAACAAATCAAGACTATTGAGTGTATCCCATTAGGTTTCTCTATGAATGTTGTATTCGAATAGTTTACATTTATGTTTATGTGCTTATTTTTTGTTACCATAGACCCTCAAAATGGTAAGAATTTGCTGATGTTAGTGCTTTATAGAAAATCTTACACGAGTGACTGTGTATTATTGACTTTTATGTATGATATTAGATAAAGTGATATGATACAAGGCTCTGGCCAGTATCATATATTTTTATCCAATGAGATAACTTAAGTCAAATCTACACGATCATAAAAATAAGACTATTTATCACATAACACACATAAAACTTTCAGTTTAAAAATGTTATTTTTTACACTGCGCCATTTGGTAAGTGAAATCATGACGATGTGGTTAAATGATTTCAGATATGTTATATGCAAGTTTGCACTTACATAATACGACACCTTCAACCGAATTTAATGTTACTTGTGTCCATTTTATTTTCAGTAAGATTCCAAATATTATAAATATAAAGTTCTGTCCAATCATATCGTATGATATACCCAGGGTTCTCCCCAGGCATCTGACGCATGTCGCGTCCGACATGCCTTCAAAAAAGCGGCTACTTTCCGACATCCCTTAATTCACCTGACATCCCTTTATTGATCTGCCGACACGCGTTAGTTTCCAGCAGTTTGTGAACCGTATTTTCACACCTCGCATCTGTTTTCACAGCGTATTTTACAACCTGCATATTCGGGACAAATTAAAGTGATTATGTACGATTGTTTGTGATAGTGGTACTCTGTTATCGCCGCGGGTGATTTATGATTGGATCGAAAATAAACTTCTTTGCGCCATTTGTGTATACATAAATAAATAAAGTCCGTTACTCGATAGCGCAAAAATAATACGTAAACACAAAATATCACAATGCGTAATGTCCGGTAAGTTTTGACTGAACGATAACCCAGGTTAAAAAACGCTCTGTTTATGTACATTTATGTACATTTATAATTACAATAAAAAGAATAATTTTGTGAGGCAATAAAAATTAGAATTATTTTTAAAAAAACACATTTAATCTTTACGAAATAAGCTATGTGTAATAAAATACTTGTTAAAACTAATTTTTTGCTTTCTATTCCATGATTTATTTCCAAATATTATAGAAATTAAAGCACTCCCAAGCGATCTAAAAGGTTCTCAAATAAAAAAAAAAATCGAAAGGGAGTGGGGAAACCCCTCCCGTACCCACCCCCCATGCGTCACAAAGTAATGGTCAAAAACGACATGCCTTTTGAAATTTCTCAGGAGAACCCTGATACCATTACAAAAAAATGAGCTTAAATGTTTTACTCTATAGCCATAATACATGTGTACACATACGTTGATTTGGTCTCTATTTGCATAGTTAATACACTGGTGTATTATAATATTTAAGTAGAGTCTTTATTACACTCCTAGAATCCATGTTATGTGATAAACTGGTTTTTGTTCAGTTTTTAAGTAGCATTTTTGTCTGCATCCAAAGTTTTGTGAGTACCTATTTTGAAGGATGTAGTAGTAGTTTTGCATGAACTTTAGAAAAATATTCTTTGTTATGTTTACTGTTCTAGAATATAAGACTTCATTTATTATTTGTTTCAAAATTAATTATTTAATTAAATTTTGTCATTTCAAAACTTGATTTTATGACAAAGACAATGATGTTTTTGTTTCACCTGCATAGCATGGCAGACACTTAGGGATCACTTTGTCCGTATCGTATCCGTCACACTTTAACCTGCAACCTATATCTTGGCCATAACTTGAAAAGTATTTGACATATGTTCATGAAACTTCACACAAAGTTTCATCTTAACCTAAGGAATACTGTTACACATGTCCAATAACTCTGACTTTTATTTTGACAGAGTTATGCCCCCCTTTCATAAAACGAACCTGCAACCTTACCAAGCTCATAACTGGCCTTATCTTAACAAATATTTGACCTAGGTTCATGAAACTTCACACACTTATTCATCTTAATTGGAGGAATGTCTTTACACATGTCCAATAACTCGACTTCATTTGGCAGAGTTATGCCCCGTTTTCATAAAACTTTAAACCTGCAACCTAACCTAGCTCATAACTTGGCAAAATATTGACCTATGGTCATGAAACTTTCAACAGTTCTTCCTTATCAATTATCCAATGCAGATTTATTCCCCTTTTCATAAACTTTAACACTTTAAAAAAAAAACACTGCTCCATAATTCATGAAGGATTGCACCACGTGTCTAGTTAGATTGTACTTGGTGAAATAAGCACACAGCAGGTGATACAAGTGTTCCGTGGAACACCCTTCTGGTTGATACATGGGGATCACTTTTTCCATTGGCTTCGTGTCCGTCAGACGTCACAAAAACACTGCCTTCACTGTTTTATCTTATATCTTTATCACACATTCAGTATACACATCATGCTAATAGTCACGCATAATTTATGCTATTCATTTTGTCATGCATTGTTTCTTGTTCATTTTTTGAGTTGTGATGAATTCTTGAAAGTAGAAAGATGTTTAAACTAAAACACCATTAATCGTAGTCAATTAGAACATACAGACATTTTATGCTGAAATGGAGGTTTGTGTGGGATTTATTGTGGCTTGGTAAGAAATACAGGATTTCTGAATATTTAGTACATAAATGGTGTTGAATATCAAGTGCAGCTACCAAATATCATCATGCTTTTTGTGTTGCCTGCGTAGCATGGAAGACACTTAGGGATCACTTTGTCATCGTCCGTCACAACCTAACCAAGCTCAAATAAGCATACAGCAGACGACACAAGTGTTCCATGCAACACCCTCTAGATCATGACCTGTATCACACCTGCAATATCACACTGTAAAATTATTTATTTTTTTAAAAAAAGAAGCTAAAACATTATACTAGTTAATGATTATTTACTTTCATTACAGCAATCTAGTTCTCGTCATGGAGCAAAGGCCCTGAAGGTCCAGGTGATGCACACGGCTGTTGTGGCTCATCAACAGTTTGCACTCCGCACTGTCCAGTGGCTCCAAAACCTCATCACCAAATCAGGTACATGCAGCATATTATTGTGTTAACCCTTAACCCACTACATATATATAATGGACTGTTCTGTCTTTAAATTAAGACCATTCCATTTATGTGACAAAGGGGTGTTTTGAGGGAAATGACTTACCAGGTTAAGGGTTAATAAAACAATTCTAACTTTCACAAGGCCTTGACAGCTTCATTTACAGGGCTACATGAGTATCGCAGTTATGATATCTCAATCTGCCTTATTAAAGGCAGGGTATGCTTATTAAAACATAAAATTAAACAGTTGACGAAGTGTACAGAATTGTTACAACTTAAAAAATAAATGGAATAAAATTAAACTGTACACACTGTGCCAAATAAATATTTGTATACTAATTATGCTGTATCCCCTATACGCTGCGGTTATACTTTACACACTATGCCAAATAAATAGTTTTATACCTCAGTGTACTATTACGCTGTCATTATACATTGCACTAACATGAAGCATAAAAACAGGTAGCGTGCAGATCCAAATGGTTTATTTGTAGCACAGTATTGTTTATGTAAACACAAGAGTTAAAAAGTTTGCATATTTTTAACGAAGCATAGGTTTCTAATTGGTTGTTTCTATTAACGGCTGGACACCTAGGGTGATTTAATGCAAATTTGATGGTAATATTGTTCCCTAATTCTTGACATATAGATTATACCCTAATACTTGACATATAGATTATACTCTAATACTTGACATATAGGGGACGAGGCAATATTTATTGCATTGTACACATTTTTTAAGGCAAACGCCGATATTTAACCCATTTTAATGGAGCGTCAACGTCATTGAGAGGTTCGCGCAATTTGACGTTGTGACAGTTTAAAAACATTATAAATTTACTTATTATATTTGTTACTAACGCTTTAAAGCAGAACTTGGTCTTAAATCAACAAATCCGCTTTTGATATGTTTTTACGTATTAAATATCTTTATAAATACGATTTTTACTATGCCATTGATGTATGTTCAGTGAAAATATGTTTTTAAAGATAAAAATCAAACAGGCGAACAGGCATTGCTAAAATATCGAAAAAAATCTAAGGGGAAAAACTCTTGCGCGAATTACCGGAAGTGACGTCATTGGGAACAAACTATTTTTTGTTTACATTAGGACTGAACGCAAAACAGTATACCTTGTGTGAAAATGTGAGAATTAAGCGATCATGATACTGAGTCAGAGGAAATGCCCGTGATAAGACGGTTACACAATGTGCATTCTAACGATTTTGAGCCAGAATACGTGTCTGAGGACGAAACTACATCGGATTCATTGACTGATGATGAAGTCGAACGCGGTGCAGGTACAAATGGAGAGCTTGTAAAAACAATCGTGTCATGTGTTCAGCGGTTCATTACACTATTCAATAATCTAACAAAATAGTGTATTTATACACTGACAGCAACAACAAACAAAAAACAACGTAAACGTTGTTTTCATCGAAATCTGAGTAAATCACCCGCAACACTGCAATATCTTGGTACATACACAATAACCGCGAAATGTAGTATATTCCGAATGAATGGACCTGGTCTAAATACGAGCGTTAGATTTTTTTGTCGATAAGTAGACATAGAACAAATATATTTATTAGATATTATCCATAATTGATAAAAAAATGAATAAAAACAATAATAAATGAAACAGCATATAATTTCGGCACCATAATTTCTATAGTATTATATATTTGCCATCAACACCAAACACTCTAGGAGCGGTGTTTGCAATATGACACGCTCTCTATTCTCCACTGCCCCCAAATATCAATACAGACTAATCAAATACTGCGGTGCACTATTGAAGTACAGTCTAATTAGGGTACATACGTCGGTATATCACAAAAGCACGCACCATTTAGGGAAACCTAGTTTTATGATATATTTCCGGTTTATTGCAATTACTTGAGCGGTGTAATACCGCCGAGGGCAGAAGCGTATTGCACAAGACGGATACATCACATGATATGCGAGCTCTAATTGTCGCGCACAAAGACAGAAAAATACTATGATTTAAATAATATAGCCAAATGTATTATGAGCACGATACAGACAGTTAGTAAGTATACTTACTCCTGATATACAGATCGAAAACAGACCAAACATATCAAATTACCATAATATACAGTATATTATTCTATTATACTTGTTTTACTTATTGCACGAGCTAAGAGGCGTTATTGTTGTTGCTTTGCCATAAAACATTACTGAATTAATATAAAAGCTAGTAATATTATTAATTTTCTGCCTTGTAATAGATATCCATGCAACATTTTGTATTTTTTTTCCAATCCATAGACCTATATATGTTGATAATATATATTTATAAAACTATTGGCAGAATTATTAAAATTAAAATTTGGAAACAAAGACACAGTGTTTATTTCACCGGATTCATTTAAATTTATATGCTGAACGTTCTTAGCAATATTTTAAAAAAAGACGGCTACATATTATTAGCGCCGTCAACTCTTCATTGATTCACGTAAAGACGCATGCTTTTAATTCAACAGCTAAACATTCACGGTGTATATAAAGATCTAAGACTATACACCTTTCTTCAATTTATCCTACGTATACCCGATGAGGTGCTAAGATAATTGAACATAAATTTCAATCTTACTTCATGTATGAATTTCCTCCTCAACGCCGGTCGAATAGGGGAATGCAACTTGCTTGGAGACGGCGGGGTTATGCACTTCTCATTTTTATAGTCAAATATCGTTGGTACCGCTGTTGATTTTAATATGCATGGCCTTTTGTTCTCCAAATTCAAAGATAATGAAACCAAAGGATGGACTTCCCACGAAGTCAACTCAAAATGTTTGCTACAAACTCGCGCGTCTTTCGTAGGTTCCCACATTCTCGACGAGTCGGGCGATTTTCTTCGGTAACGGTCTACCCACACTTCAGATCTTAATATATCATTATCTCGATTAGGGTAACGAAAGAAACTTAGGTTATTATCTTGTCCTTCTTTATGCAAACTTTTTCACCCAGCAACAGCACACGGCATTTTTAACAAGTACCATAAAACGTAATCCTACATAGACAATACTATACAGCTCAATGCGACACCGCTAATCGTTTGGTACCAATGACGTCACAGGATCACGTGACACTTACCAGGGCGAAACTCGAAGCGTGTGCGCTATGAGATAAAATTGGCTACTGTGAGAAAACGGGACAACCAATAAGTGTAAGATTTGAACAGATTATATATTATATATATATATTTCCGAATATATACTCAAAAGACACGCCATATTTCACCTTTAAAGAACTATTTGAAATGATTTAAACTTTGAATCAGAATTGTAGTCCATATTGTTGTAGTGACTCTCTATGAAATCTACTGACCACTATAGAATAATAGAGGGTCACTGCTCTAATCCAATGAAAAATTTCTTAGATTTTGTGCGAGGTGCAATAAAAAGTCTGTATCATCCCTGTTAAGGTTGAAAATAATCATACTGCGGTGATTCATTGGGTAAATTTCCAGCACAAGGTCAAGGTTTTCAAGCTTAGTGGCAAAACTGAAGTGCAAGGTTATTTGATATATTGGAATTGGAGTAAAAGGATGTGGGAGTGTCTAGGGGCCTGTGGAAAACCAAAAATCCTTAAGTACTCACTTCAGGTGCCTAAAGGACTGTGTGGAAGACCTACTCCATCAGTGACTTGAGCACGAAATGAGCCTGCGGAAACCCCCGAAATCCATCAAGTACTTTAAAGTGCCTAAAGGTCATGCGGAAATCTTTCTTTTATAGATGGATTATATTAGGATTATATTAGCCATTTTGCCAACCCATTATATATACTTAATAATTTATTTCATGGCTGTTACATCAGGTTTTAATCAGTACAATGCATTCTGTTCCAAATGGATTGTGTCAGCTGTTCTGCCTACTGAGTATATTATGATAATAATTTGTTTCATGGCTGTTACTGATTACATCTGTGAAGTGTTTATCTGTTCCAGATGGATTGTGTCAGCTGTTCTGCCTACTGAGTATATTATGATAATAATTTGTTTCATGGCTGTTACTGGTTACATCTGTAAAGTGTTTATCTGTTCCAGATGTATTACGTTGGCTGTTCTGCCTACTGAGTATATTATGATAATAATTTGTTTTATGGCTGTTACATCTGTAAAATGTTTATCTGTTCCAGATGGATTACGTCGGCTGTTCTGCCTACTGAGCATGCAGCAACAGGAAGATGGACAATCTCTAATGGAAGTACTGTTATTGGCTGATACACAGCTGTGGAAAAGTATGCTCAGTTGTTAATTGTTACTAAAACCACATGGCTAGGTATAGCAATCGGTCTGATATGAAACTCTTGATACGGTTATAAAACTTTACAATTTTTAGCTCTACTGGCCAAGGGCCAGCAGAGCTTATGGGATGGCGAGTTGTCCGTCGTCCGTCGTCAACTTTTTTGAAATTTATTTTGAAATTTTTTTGATTATTTTTTTTTAGCTCTATGTTGGACCAATCGGACCAGTAACGGAGGAGTTATGGCTCTTGATTTAGCTAAAAATAATTAAATTTTGCCTCGTTAATACGCTAGGGCCTTCATTTTTCATCGGATCTTTACCACACTTTACCAGATTCTTTAGTTATGGCCCTTGATTTAGTCAAAAAGCTGTTTTTTGCCCGAAACTTTCAAAAAAATGTTAATGGCAGTCACTTGCTTCATTGATGTTATAAGAGCCATGTTAGCCAATAGAGCGTCCACACCCTCTTGGGCCTCTTGTTTTGTTTTGTTTTATTAATCATAAACATTGAATTCATATGATGCTTAACGGCTATGATAAGTTATTGCTTTGATATCAAAAGTACATTATTTATTTAATTGAAATATTTTTACATGATTAAAAACAAAAACTTGCCATAACGTAGAGTTTCCAAGCCAAACGTTTTTCATAAACAATAAAAGCAACATGAATCCCAATTTAGTGCAGTTGTGATTGTATATAAGAAAGGTTTTAATTGGATTCTTACAGGTAGTCAGCCGCCAGTCCCATTAAATAGTTCAGATTTAAAAAATGCTTTTATGACGCACGTTTTGTGAATTAATTCAAAATGAGCTTCAAGTGAGATTGGGCGTGTTAGATAAATATTATCTGTGTTAAACATTCTTAATATTAAAGCATGCATGTAATAACAATCCTCTGTAATTTTGCAGCTGCCCGCATACAAAGTCACCAACTGATGATGAACGGGTAAGAACAACCTCCCATAAACCCTTTTTGATTTGTAAGCCCTTCATTTATTTTCCACGGAAAAAATGATAGAGGGCATTAAGAGGAAGTGCAGGGCACCAGAAGCATCTGTCTATTTTCATTAAAATTCCGTTTGTAATTTTATACTTTTAATTTTTGTCTGAAGCATAACTTGAAAACTACTATTTGTTTATTTGTTTGTATGGTGTTTTACATCATTTTCAAGACGTTTAAGGTTATATATGACGGTCAATTTTTGTGGCGGAGAAAATCACCCACTTTTCCTGGGTAAAACCAGTACTGTACACATCCCGCCATCTGTAAGAATCGACACTTCCTCACAAGTCGTGCTCCCAGTGGGATTCGAACCCGCAGCAGTGAGAGGTGAAGGTTTACAACCCAACGTCGTTAACCACTCAGCCACGGAAATGCTGAAAACTACTAATGGGTCTGGAATGAAACTTGACGCAACGATTGACATTTAATCTCTTCTTTAATCACCTCTCCCTTGACTTCAATACTTCTCCCTATTTTCCGTAAATTTAAGATCTAGATGTTGGTTAATTGTTCTCATTTTGAAATATAGCCCTTTGCTATTTCCGTACATAGTCTTGTGTAATTATTGCTATTTCAATACATTGTGTTGTATAATTTATTGCTGTTTCATTTTATAGTCTTGTGTAATTTATAGACCTTGTTTTCCTTCAGTGTATTGATGGACCAGGAATGCAAGAAGAGATTTTCCATCATTTTCACAAAGGTACATTACAAAACACTTCTCATACTTCTCACATAGGTTTGGCCTATCTTGATATATATGCACTGACCAGACATTGTGCAGTTATCCTCTGTTTCACCAGTCTTTTGGATGAGACTGAGAACTGAGGTCCCCATCAAATTGACCGCGACGTTAAATGAAAAACAAAACAATATCAAATAGAGCTGTTATAAATATTCAAAGTAAATGTACTGGCTACATGGCAAGCTTCACATTCAGAATCAGATTTTTAGATGATTCTAAAAGAGATCTGTTGCAGATTGCATCAACCTTGCATATACTACCTACATGAATTGGGTGTCGCTGTGACACTGGAGGTTATTAAACATGCATAAAAGCAGTCAAAAATGTGTTTTGTGTCGAACACTGGATGTTATTACACATGCATAGAAGCAGTCTCAGAAGTGTTGTGGTCGTAACACCTGAGGTTTATTATTACACATATGAATAAAATTAATCTCAGATGTGTTGGGTGCCATAACACTGGAGGTTTATTATTACACATATGAATAAAATTAATCTCAGATGTGTTGGGTGCCATAACACCGGAGGTTTATTATTACACATATGAATAAAATTAATCTCAGATGTGTTGGGTGCCATAACACCGGAGGTTTATTATTACACATATGAATAAAATTAATCTCAGATGTGTTGGGTGCCATAACACTGGAGGTTTATTACACATATGAATAAAATTAATCTCAGATGTGTTGGGTGTCATTGTAAGACTGGAGGTTATTACACTGTGTTGAATGCAACACTGAATTCTGTTGGATAAATACCAGCAGACACAATCCATTATTGGACGATGTATAATGAGGTTATTGGAAGATTGTGTGAGAAATACTGTTTGCTATCTATATGCATGTTATTTTGATTATTTTCCACAGCATTATACCAACCTGATGAAGGCGTTCAGCCTCGACGATCATGACCATGATGTGTCCATTGCCTCCCTGTCCGTACAAATATTTACTGTTACCTCTCTGGTATGTCTGCACACTTATATACCTGACTGTTGTGCGCACCATGGACAGTGATCATATGTTAAAGCTACCACTTGAAACTTACTATGTTTTCATGAAATTTAAAATTTGAAGAAAAAAATGAATATTTCTATCAACTCAGCAGAAGCATGGTACATTTACATTGTTTTGGGCCTAAAAAGGTTTTGTTTCCCGGAACAGGCTGAAAATAATTGGTTTGCAATTCTTCCTGTTCAACAATATCTTGGTCACTCCTCAGTAAAATCATACATGTATAACTTTTAAAAATGGGACTTGGTGTTTGCATTTCTGTCAGGCCTTCCATGTGAGGGCTATGACTGCTGCACCTTGTGATGTTGTGATGGTCTGCCACAGGGCATTTGAGAGCATATTCACCCTATCCCTTAATTTTAAAATCTAATTTCCCCCTTCTACTGAATTGACACCCTATCCTTTGATATCTGCCTTATCACTTATAAACACCAATAACATTATATCGGTCTATAAATGGCTCCTTTTAGGTTATACTTCTTAAAAAATTATTTCATTTATAGTTGAAATATACTTCAAATGCATCTAAACAAATCATGATCCCTAAAAATATTGGTCATCCGAAATGTTACTCCCTCCCACACCCACCCTATGATATTCAAATTTAATTTCCCCTATCTATGCTGTGTCTGTGTCTGGTGACAGATGGGTTCAGCCAATTTGCAAGGAACCATACATTTTTCAACAAATGCATCATTCTCCCAAGATTCATTGCAATGTCCCTGATTTTTAACCAGTCCAAAAGTCATACTTCTAAATTTTGTGTCATTTACAAGAAGGGAACTTTTTGGTATTAAACTGTTAACAGTTCTTGTTGAGTGTTTTCTTCAAATTTTGAATTTTGTTACTCCGTAATAATAAAAACATTTAGCCCAGTTTTCAGATTTGTAATTATTTGTACAACATGATGCCGTCTTCAAGTTCCAAAATGGCAGCTTTTCTGTGATTTCTGTCTTGTTGTGGGCACAACAATAACAAATGTTGTTTTTATTTCCTAGTGTTACAGTTCACTAACGAGGGACTTTATACAAGATGACCATTATCGGGCCGTGTCGGTCACCAAAATATCTGTCCAAATTTTCACTGTACCCACACTGGTATGTTGTTGAAATGGATGAATTTAACTGCATTACAGTTGATATATTCCTTGAATTCAGCTTGACACTTGCTACTTATTATAGAATTTGTCTCCTACTAACTTCCAACTGGACCTGCCATACCAGGGCAGGCTTTCCTTGTTTTTCAAACAGGCTTCACTTCTGTGAAACTTATTTTAAAAATTATGTAACATCTTAACTACTCAGAAAATTAAGTTGTTTGCACAATTATACATAATTTTGTAAATAAAATTTTGATTTAATGTGAGTATGAAGAATTACAATATTAAAATACTCAAAAGTTGAGTTCCAAAAATATTAAAAGTCAATAACAACTGATGTTATACAAGCTGAATTAACAACTTTTTGAATTTCCCTCCACCTCAATATCCACTGACATGATAAATCTCTGCACTAGATGTAATGTAAGAACGTTTCATGGGTATTCGGTGAAGATGGAGAATTCCAAGAGAAGGTGAAACCGTTTTTTAACATAACCTAGGCTATTAAAGTTATAACACTTATTTCGAAAATTGGAATTTCCCTATCTGAACTAGATACCCATAATTCATTTTTTTTCTTGCGTACCATTGACATTTTGTGCGTTCTGCTTCATGTCTCCAACTGTCATGTTTTGTTTGTTTGTTCACACAATGATGTCGTGCAAGTGTTGATGTTACCAATATCATTACTGACAGCGCATGTTTTTTATCTTAACCCGTGAGCATTAAAAATAAGATTTTCCAGCACTGTAAAACAGATATCTTTATCTGGTATGCAAGAGTTTTATCAAAACACTGTTTACTTTTGTTTTATCCAGTGACAGAATGGCAACTTGTTCGATATTTAATATGACGTCCCCATTTAACTCGCTAGTGGGCCAGCGATTTAAAAAACGGATATTTATAATGACTTTCCCAATTAACTCACTGGTGCTGCAGCAGTTCATTAAATGACAGAATAGCATCACAGGGGATATTTTATATGACCCCTCCCCATTATCTTACTAGTGGGGTGGGCGGTTGTTGTACTTTGAAGCGATCTTGCCTTTTTTAGTATGAAACCAATTGCTTTCCCCATTGATGTCGGTGTTAAAATGTCACATATTAATGATTTGCTGCAATTTAAAATCGAGTATGGATAATGCAGCAGTGTAATTTTCATATAGAAAAATGGCGTTCCACTTGAAAAAATTGCTGGAAAATGTGGGAATGTAGTAAAAACTTGTAACAACTACTCTGAAATTATTTGTCAGATTTTCATAAAACTTCACAGGAATGCTAATCTAGCTATCAAAACCTATCAGTAGAGCTTCAATGTCATTGACCTCTTGTTTGAAATGTGTTCACAAAGTGTATGCATAGATTTCAAAGTTGGAAAATATTCATCAGTAATCCATTAACACCTATGAATGTGTCTTATACATACATCAAAATCGAATAGAAATGGGCTATTTTCCCCACTTATAATGCCTATTTATAACAAAAAAGGACCGACTACTTTGTATAATAGGAACTATATTCAACCTCACCTCAGAGGGTTATATGCAGTTGGTGATGGTATTAAAACCTTTTTCCTTTTTGTACACAGTTTGTGAGCTAACACTCAGGGGTAATCTACATTACTTACAGGCGCTTATTTTAAACGATACATCATGTCTTTATGTGTTTGTTTTGTAAGTGTCTCCCTTTATGCCATTTATAACAACTAAATGCATTACATTAAAACACAATACGATGAATCTGGAATAAAAGCTTTTTTGCTGTGAAATTGCAGACACATAAGGATGGCCTACAACTTTGTTGTTTTGTTTTCAAAATCGGGATTCAATGTTAAAAAGTTTGCATAAATTTGTTATCAACAAGCTTGCCATTGCCCAATTTTGTTCCAAATACCTTGTATTCTTGTTCCATTTTATGTCTATTCAATCCCCCCACCCACATTTTATGTCTATTTAATCCATGCCCCCCCCCCCCCCCCCCCCCCCCCCCCCCTCCCCCCCCCCCCCCCCCTTTCAAATCAATTCTGAAAATTACATCTGAACCTCTTTTTTGAAATTAAATTGAAAAATGCAATTTTACTGCATGTTTTTTATGTCTCCTGAGTAGCATGGCAGGCACTTAGGGATCACTTTGTCCGTCATACGCCACACTTTAACCTGCAACCTAACACAAATGTTCCATGGAACACCCTTCCAGTTGAGTCTTAAAAGATATTTGATTTACTCTGGTGTTCAATCCTTTTGTATTCTATATAAGAATGTCATCCCAAACCTTGTTTGTGAACCCTACTTAAAGCTAAAAAGGTCAAACTTTTTATATTTAGTTTTAGATAGTATTTATAAAAGTTTACATAAAAACAGTAATTATTTTTAGAAAAAAGTATTTTACTATTTAATGACCAACATAATCCTGAAGTATCTAACATCTATGTAACCACATCTGAGGTAAACCTCGATTCATTTTCAGGCACGGGTGCTGGTGTCGGAACATAATCTACTCTCTGTGATATTACAGACATTTCTGCAGGCGTGTGAGGAGAAGAAAAATAGTAAGTGGCCTCTTGTCTAGTCTTAGGTATCTACCCAAAGACTTATAACAAACCTAATTCAATACAAGCAATTAGAGATGAGCAGTTACACTGGCTTTATGTTCAGAAATTACATATGCTTCAATATTGCAGCAATAAAGGCTGCTTGTGCGGTTATGACTAAGGAATCTTGCCTGATGTTTTATTGACAATTTAGTCACTTTCAGAGGGGCATGTGCTCCTGACAGGGTGTCTACCATATTTACCCCAATAAAAGCACCCCACTAATAGTAGCCCCACCCCCACCTTTTCAAAAAGAAAAAGAAAGATAAAGTGCATTTTCAACCTTTTGTATCCAAAAATCCACCCACCCCCACCAACCCCCACACCCCCTCAAAAAATAAAAATCAATAAAAAAAAAATGTTGCATTTTGCATAGCGCCCGGGAACTACTATTACGTGATATACGGTATCTGTAATTTTACTTCTGATGGATCATGATTTAAGATGCCATGTTTGTATTCCATTTACAGAAGATGGAAAGTTGAGCTTTGAGCGTGCTGGCACACTGACATTTAAGAGGGCATGCTACGCTCTTTTTGATCTCAAGTAAGTCACAGATATTAACATGATGTTTTATTTATATTTGCTAACAAAAAGTCAGTTTATTGATAGAAAGAAATAATCATGGTTCTTGAATGTGTGTATTTTATTTATATTTGCTTACAAAAAGTCAGTTTATTGATAGAAAGAAATAATCATGGTTCTTGAATGTGTGTATTTTGTCATCTGCACGATGTCCTTGCCTCAGATGTTTTGCTGTAATGAGGTATACTTTCTTAGAAATGACCAAATACAACTTACACAAAATAAAAAAAGTTGCTGACATATTTTTATTGGGTTGAATGTAGATGCGACAATGCGGGAGGTTGTGGGTTCAATCCTGGTGGTGTCATAACGAAGACTTTATTAAAATTGTACTAGTAGCTTCCTTGCTTGACGTTCAGCATAAAAAGCATAGTGCTAGGACTGATCAGCCTGGTGTCGGTATAATGTGACTGTGGAAGTATCATGTCATGTCTACGGAGTGGTATTCCAGTCTGTAGACACCATCATGATGTGATTGAAAGATTGTTAGAAGCGACTCTAAACCCCATTTATACATGTAGATGCAAAACAATCCATTACCCTTAGTAATAACTTAAGTGGAAGTATTCATGATTGCAATAAACAATAATTCAACATCTGCAATAACGCATGGATATCAAGCTTGGTATATATATACCATGTCCTCTAATGATACAGAAATGTATTGGATTACAAAAAAATGATATGTGACAAAATAAACTTCATATGTTGCCATTTATTGCCATGTATATATGCATTTTGTTGTACCTGTGTACTCGTGGACCTAAATGTCTTCAGTATTTTGAATAAATATGTATATATAACCGTTGACTCTCATATCTTGAGAAAATAGAGAAATTGAGAATCAAATTTTATGTGCACTCCAGAAACAGTCCTAGTTTTGAGACCTGTGGAATCATCAAATTGTTTTGTATTTTATTTTCAGATATGCATTGATCTGTAAACCAGGTCCATCAGAGTGGAACGACTCCCTGAGACATAGCTCACTGGATGGGTTCTCATATTTTCTGAATCTCCTAAAACTGATAGAGGTATACACTTCTTTCTTTTCATATTGATTTGTGTAGTAGCTGCTCTGGAGAACAAGTTGTAAAGATTACAATGTGTTTGAAACATCTGTTCCTGTTATATAGATTAAAAGTACATGTTGGGCTGTCAGACAAGTTGTTTTTCATACCTTTTAAGACAAGGTAATTTGCATAGCTTTTAATCGTCACTTGTTTAATTTGAAAAGAAAAACATTTTGAACTTTAGCAAAGTTATAATTGTATACACTACAAACTGACATAAACACTGTCTGTAAGTAAAGCAAAAGCAAATTACTGTCTTTTTTTTTTTCAGTGAAATTTACATATGATAACATGAGCATAGACCCGGATAAATCTAGTTATAAATTCGTGAATTTGAAGAAAAAACCTTTCATGTATTGTTTGTAAACATGGCTGGGACCGCAGTATTTATGTTTCTGTTGCTCGCGTGACACCGATTAGGTTTTAATTATATTATGTCTTGCATCACATAACTTCCCCGTGTAGCTCAATTGGTAAGGCAATCGTAAATTATTACCATGAGTCATTTTGGTGTTGGCTCGGATTTCAACCCCACTAAGCGGTACTGTTTTTGGTACCGCTATTGAATTCCGTCAAAACATCTTGTTTCTGTTTTAGTGTATATATATTCAATACTGGTAGTAGTGTAATTTTGTCAATTTAATTATTTTGTCTTTTATAAGCTAAAAGTTACAGCTAATGTACCTAATGCCAACAAAACTTCAATGGATGTCCATTAGTGTGTCCCAAATTGAGGGAATATAATAAAACTTAAAAAACTTTTGGATATTGGGACTAGTGCATTTAAAGAGGTCCCTGACAGTGAGTAAAAAACACACAACATGGTGAAAAATTAAACAGCAAGTCATCAGAAGCGAGGGTGAACACCGTAATTAATTATAACACCATACTATCCCATCAACATTATCATTAAAACTGGTGCCAATCTGTCAGTGTTGTGTATTCGTACAAAGTTTATGTCGATATGACTAGTGAAAATAAAGAATACACAAATACTGGGATGAATCATTGAATGTAAATATGTTAATACCTTATTCAGGGGATGGATCATTGAATGTAAATATGTTAATTCCTTATTCAGGGGATGGATCATTGAATGTAAATATGTTAAATTCCTTATTTAGGGGATGGATCATTGAATGTAAATACGTTAATTCCTTATTTAGGGGATGGATCATTGAATGTAAATACGTTAATTCCTTATTCAGGGGATGGATCATTGAATGTAAATACGTTAATTCCTTATTCAGGGGATGGATCATTGAATGTAAATACGTTAATTCCTTATTCAGGGGATGGATCATTGAATGTAAATATGTTAATTCCTTATTCAGGGGCTGGATCATTGAATGTAAATAAGTTAATTCCTTATTTAGGGGATGGATCATTGAATGTAAATATGTTAATTCCTTATTCAGGGGATGGATCATTGAATGTAAATAAGTTAATTCCTTATTTAGGGGATGGATCATTGAATGTAAATACGTTAATTCCTTATTTAGGGGATGGATCATTGAATGTAAATACGTTAATTCCTTATTTAGGGGATGGATCATTGAATGTAAATACGTTAATTTCTTATTCAGGGGATGGATCATTGAATGTAAATATGTTAATTCCTTATTAAAGGGATGGATCATTGAATGTAAATACGTTAATTCCTTATTTAGGGGATGGATCATTGAATGTAAATACGTTAATTCCTTATTTAGGGGATGGATCATTGAATGTAAATACGTTAATTCCTTATTCAGGGGATGGATCATTGAATGTAAATATGTTAATTCCTTATTCAGGGGATGGATCATTGAATGTAAATATGTTAATTCCTTATTCAGGGGATGGATCATTGAATGTAAATACGTGAATTCCTTATTCAGGGGATGGATCATTGAATGTAAATACGTTAATTCCTTATTCAGGGGATGGATCATTGAATGTAAATAAGTTAATTCCTTATTTAGGGGATGGATCATTGAATGTAAATACGTTAATTCCTTATTTAGGGGATGGATCATTGAATGTAACTACGTTAATTTCTTATTCAGGGGATGGATCATTGAATGTAAATATGTTAATTCCTTATTAAAGGGATGGATCATTGAACGTAAATACGTTAATTCCTTATTTAGGGGATGGATCATAGAATGTAAATACAATAATTCCTTATTCAGGGGATGGATCATTGAATGTAAATAGGTTAATTCCTTATTCAGGGGATGGATCATTGAATGTAAATATGTTAATTCCTTATTCAGGGGATGGATCATTGAATGATAATACGTTAATTCCTTATTCAGGGGATGGATCATTGAATGTAAAGATGTTAATTCCTTATTCAGGGGATGGATCATTGAATGTAAATACATTAATTCCTTATTCAGGGGATGGATCATTGAATGTAAATACATTAAAGGGGCTGATGCACTATTTTCAAACAATATTTATTTAAAAGGGCTCTGACAATCTTAAAAATAGTTGAACGAATTTTCAAAATGCCATGAAAAATAAAGGAGATATGGCCAATTGAAAATTTACAAAGAATATGAATGGAGGCGGCCATCTTGGAACGATGACGTCATCACGCCTTTTTACTATATTTGATATATTGACAAATTATGTTGTAAAGCAAAGAAAGTCACTGCAAATTGATAAAAATAAATATACATATGTAAAATGTATAAACTGTATTCTTATTTTTCATTTCTAACGACTTTCTTAACTTTTAAAGGCATTTAATCAGAATGCCATATATGGTAAAAAAATGCGCGATGACGTCATCGTTCACAAATTTGTGTTTCTTTGCTCATTTTCAATAGGACATAACTTCTTTATTTTTCATGGCATTTTGATAATTATTTCAGCTTTGTTCAAGGTTTTCAGTGCCCTTTGAAATAAACGTTGTTTTAAAGTAGTGCATCAACCCCTTTAATTCCTTGTATAAGGGATGGATCATTGAATGTTAATACGTTAATTCCTTATTCAGGGGATGGATCATTGAATGTAAATACATTAATTCCTTATTCAGGGGATGGATCATTGAATGTAAATATGTTAATTCCTTGTTTAGGGGATGGATCAGGTAAAGCGACAGACGGGACAACATCTCGAGTTTGAACCTGAGTGGGAGGGAGCCTTTACACTACAACTTAAACTGGAGCATAATATTGCACTGTTCTTGGATTGGTGTGGCAGTGATGTAAGTGGAATAAGTAGTATATCAGCCTTCCTGGCTTTTTGCATAACTATATAACTAGTGGAGTGTGTAGCCCAGTGGTAGAGCGTCCGTGGCCACGTTATTTTTCCTTGAGCAAGATAATTATTCCACATTGCCTAGTACTGTTTCTACTGAGGAAGTCGAAGCTATCATGTTCCAGTATGATCGTACGTCTATATAAAAAATAAAGAAGAACACATTTAGTGCAGAAGAGCTAAATTACTTTGAGGCCTTCAACAGACTAAAAAGAGAACTCATTTTGAATATTACAGTTAATTTCATCGATATTTTTTCACGGATCACTTTATGGCATAAACAATGTTAAAGTGATATCACAAACTTATAGTATATAACACTTCAGTGTATGTACTTACATGTATGCCATTGGGTAAATTTTAACACAGCGTCATTCTATGTGTATTCTCTTTTGAAAGTATCAAGGAAAAAAGCATGGTCCTAAAAAGCGTATCTCATTTTATTATTTTATATATTTTACTATTTCACTGTTTACTTGACTGTTTTCATAATGCATATACACACATTTTAGAGACAAATGCTGATGGAAGCCTATAATAAAGCGGTGGAGGTGTTTGCAGCGTGTAAGATGGTGGACAAAACAAAAAAGGAAACCATTACCGGTATGTATTGTTACAAGTCAGCCTCACCAATGAAATGTTTAATATACTGTAAGGTATCGGCCTTGTTCAACTGTTGCTGTCTACATGAGTCTATATGCAAGACATACATTCTGCTTTTGGGGGCAGCAGCTGCAAAGGAACTGTGGTGTAAACAAATATATTTTTACCCCCTGCCACTTAACTCCTAATTTTTGATCAGATTTTCATGAAACTTGGAAGTACCATTGTGATGTCTAGTAGCGATTATTGTCAGGACATTGCACTTGATGTCTAGTAGCGATTATTGTCAGGGCATTCCACTTGATGTCTAGTAGCGATTATTGTCAGGACATTCCACTTGATGTCTAGTAGCGGTTATTGTCAGGGCATTCCACTTGATGTCTAGTAGCGATTATTGTCAGGGCATTACCATTGTGATGTCTAGTAGCGGTTATTGTCAGGGCATTACCATTGTGATGTCTAGTAGCGGTTATTGTCAGGGCATTACCATTGTGATGTCTAGTAGCGATTATTGTCAGGACATTCCACTTGATGTCTAGTAGCGGTTATTGTCAGGGCATTCCACTTGATGTCTAGTAGCGATTATTGTCAGGACATTCCACTTGATGTCTAGTAGCGGTTATTGTCAGGGCATTCCACTTGAAGGATTTTTAGCGGAATCACGGGACTTTAAAATGTTTTCAAGTGTATATAATTCTGCTCAACTCCAAGAGTTTTCTACCGATTTTCCTGAAACTTTTTCCTGTTAATCCGGTTAAATGATTTTTTGCGGAATTACAGGACTTTGAACTTTTTCAAATGTAAAACGTTCACATAAAATGTACTTCTACTTCTGCAGAGATATGACTGTCATGGGCTGCTTTTTGTTGCATTGAGCTTTAGTTATATATCCCTGTATTTACATATCCTGTATTTGTTCATGACAGTTGCTGGCCACAGTGTGAAATGCATCAAGTATGACGTAGGGAGTCAACCCATATCTATACACATACCCGTCACCAGGGTACTGGCAGGTAACATTCTCAACATGTAAAATACATTAAAACATCACCTGTGTGGAATGATATGTAACAATTTGGATTTGTTTTGTGAGTTTGAATATTGTCTTATAGGGTATTACACTAGAACATATATGTATTACACTAGAGTATAGTGCATCCGTGGCCAGGATAATAAAAAAGCTGCGTCTAAAACTTTAAGGCCTCTCACTGCTGCGGGTTCGAATCCCATTGGGAGTTTGACTTGTCAAGTGGGAAAGTGTCGATTCTTATGGATGGTGGGAGGTATATAGTGCTTATTCTATCTGGGAAAAAGGGGGTGATATGCCTCTCCCACAAAAAAATCGACTGTAATGTATGGCCTAACATGTGCTAAAAATGACGTAAAACACCTTTCAAATCAATCAAACAAACAAACACTAGAATATTGTGCATACAGGTGAAACATTCAAGTGTTAAGTGTCGGAGGAAGTTCTTATATAACAGAAATTCTATATAGTCAAGCAGCAACAGTAGAATAGTCATGGATGCCAGTTTACTGTCGTCCTGTACTTTACTTGCACATTTCTGTGCGTATCAATGTTGCAACTAATTGGGTGTCTACCATTCTAGTTACGGAAAATAGTTGAATGACTACCATTCTAGTTATGTAAACTAATGGGGTGTCCACCATTCTGTTTATGCAAACTAATTGGGTATCTGCTATTCTATTTAAAGAAACTTATTGGGTATCTGCCATTCTATTTACAGAAACTTATTGGGTGTCTACCATTCTATTTACAGAAACTTATTGGGTGTCTACCATTCTATTTATAGAAACTTATTGGATGTCTACCATTCTATTTACAGAAACTTATTGGGTGTCTACCATTCTATTTACAGAAACTTATTGGGTGTCTGCCATTCTATTTACAGAAACTTATTGGGTGTCTACCATTCTATTTACAGAAATTCTATTTACAGAAACTTATTGGGTGTCTACCATTCTATTTACAGAAACTTATTGTGTGTCTACCATTCTATTTACAGAAACTAATTGGGTGTCTACCATTCTGTTTATGAAAACTTATTGGGTGTCTACAATTCTGTTTAAAGAAACTTATTGGGTGTCTACCATTCTATTTACAGAAACTTATTGGGTGTCTACCATTTTATTTACAGAAACTAATTGGGTGTCTACCATTCTATTTACAGAAACTTATTGGGTGTCTACCATTCTATTTACAGAAACTTATTGGGTGTCTGCCATTCTATTTACAGAAACTTATTGGGTGTCTACCATTCTATTTACAGAAACTTATTGGGTGTCTACCATTCTATTTACAGAAACTTATTGGGTGTCTACAATTCTATTTACAGAAACTTATTGGGTGTCTACCATTCTATTTACAGAACATTGGGTGTCTACCATTCTATTTACAGAAACTAATTGGGTGTCTACCATTCTGTTTATGAAAACTAATTGGGTGTCTACCATTCTGTTTACAGAAACTTATTGGGTGTCTACTATTCTGTTTACAGAAACTTATTGGGTGTCTACCATTCTGTTTATGAAACTAATTGGGTGTCTACCATTCTGTTTACAGAAACTTATTGGGTGTCTACCATTCTGTTTACAGAAACTTATTGGGTGTCTACCATTCTGTTTATGAAAACTAATTGGGTGTCTACCATTCTGTTTACAGAAACTTATTGGGTGTCTGCCATTCTGTTTACAGAAACTTTTTGGGTGTCTACCACTATATTTACAGAAACTTATTGGGTGTCTACCATTCTATTTACAGAAACTTATTGGGTGTCTACCATTCTATTTACAGAAACTTATTGGGTGTCTACAATTCTTTTTACAGAAACTTATTGGGTGTCTGCCATTCTATTTACAGAAACTTATTGGGTGTCTACCATTCTATTTACAGAAACTTATTGGGTGTCTACAATTCTTTTTACAGAAACTTATTGGGTGTCTACCATTCTATTTACAGAAACTTATTGGGTGTCTACCATTCTATTTACAGAAACTTATTGGGTGTCTACCATTCTATTTACAGAAACTTATTGGGTGTCTGCCATTCTGTTTACAGAAACTTTTTGGGTGTCTACCACTATATTTACAGAAACTTATTGGGTGTCTACCATTCTATTTACAGAAACTTATTGGGTGTCTACCATTCTATTTACAGAAACTTATTGGGTGTCTACAATTCTTTTTACAGAAACGTATTGGGTGTCTACCATTCTATTTACAGAAACTTATTGGGTGTCTGCCATTCTGTTTACAGAAACTTTTTGGGTGTCTACCATTCTGTTTACAGAAACTTTTTGGGTGTCTACCACTATATTTACAGAAACTTATTGGGTGTCTACCATTCTGTTTACAGAAACTTTTTGGGTGTCTACCACTATATTTACAGAAACTTATTGGGTGTCTACCATTCTATTTACAGAAACTTATTGGGTGTCTACCATTCTATTTACAGAAACTTATTGGGTGTCTACAATTCTTTTTACAGAAACTTATTGGGTGTCTACCATTCTATTTACAGAATGTTTACAGAAACTTATTGGGTGTCTACCATTCTGTTAACAGAAACTTATTCAAGTTATTGGGTGTCGACCATTCTAGTTATGGAATCTAATTGAATGTCTACCATTTGATTTACACATTCTTATTGGGTGTCTACCATTCTGTTTACAGAAACTAATTGGGTGTCTACCATTCTATTTACAGAAACTTATGGGGTGTCTAACATTCTGTTTATAAAAACTAATTGGGTGTCTACCATTCTATTTACAGAATGTTTACAGAAACTTATTGGGTGTCTACCATTCTGTTAACAGAAACTTATTCAAGTTATTGGGTGTCGACCATTCTAGTTATGGAAACTAATTGAATGTCTACCATTTGATTTACACATACTTATTGGGTGTCTACCATTCTGTTTATGAAAACTTATTGGGTGTCTACCATTCTGTTTACAGAAACTAATTGGGTGTCTACCATTCTTTTTACAAAAACTTAATGGATGTCTACCATTCTGTTTACAAAAACTTATCGGGTGTCTACTGTTTAAAGAAACTTATTGGGTGTCTACCATTCTGTTTACAAAAACTTATTGGGTGTCTGCTGTTTACAGAAACTTATTGGGTGTCTACCATTCTTTTTACAGCAACTAATTGAATGTCTACCATTCTAGTTATGGAAACCAATTGAATGTCTACCATTTGATTTACACATATTTATTGGGTGTCTACCATTCTATTTATGGAAACTAATTGTGTCTGCCATTATAATAACAGATAATTGAGTGTCTACCATTTTATTTACAGGCCTTCAATCATACCTGGGGGATCAGGGACTCAGTTTTGAATCGCCAGATTGTTGTCTCGCGGTAAGTTCATGTGTACTGCCATAATGACAAGAAGTGACTAGTAATGATGGTTTGATACAGATATATTAGGATTTAGACAAGCAACTAGGTATGTATAGAGTGATGCATAGCTGATACAAGACAGTTTGTTGGGAAATTTATAGCACAAAGAACAGCACATTTGTACACTGGACTGTTGAAGCTTCCCAGATGGTGTTAAAGTTTGTCTTTATAGTGGAGTAAGCTGTGTAGTTGATAGTGTGTTTGGTCTGAATCCCGCAATTGCATCAGGTCTTTTTTCTGCATTTCTTATCAAAGTGTCATGAACTCGGCTATAGCATTGTATTGAACATTTTCCGTAACAATTTCACATCGGGCCAGGTAGTCCATAAAGGCTTGCAGGGTTCATCAAGGCTTGCAATGGTGAGTACAATTTACAGGCTAGGTTCATACCTTCCCTAAACTATGAATACATTCTAAAGTATAAAGCTTTAGTCTCAAATATGCCAAATGCACCCACCCTGTTCCCACCGAAAGTTAAGAATATTGGTTGTGCTTAATGGCTCTTTCTGTAAAATGTCAAGAAATGCATATGTTCAAAGAATACATGTGTTTATTCTGGCTCCTGATTGTGTCTTATGGTGTAATATATTCTGTTACAGAGACCAGACCCAGTTGAAATGATCGAGCTACCACTGAGGATACAGGTGATGGTGGCCCAGTCACAGGCAAATATGTGGAGGCGGAATGGATACGCTCTAGTAAACCAGGTCAGTTTCACAATGTTGTTCAAACTGAAATTGAGTATCCCACAGTTTTATTATTTTAAATCAGTAGTTATCATTTGTGCATAAAGAGTGCTTGGAAGTTATTGTTTGTGTCTTAAGATTTTTTTATTTACATCTCTCTCAAAAAGAAAATATTATGATATTTTATTATTAATGTATATTAAGCAATGTGTTTTCATATTCTATAGGACTACTATATAATGTTAAAGAAATAAAATTTGTCTGAACAACCATATTGAAACCAATTGATGTTCGTATATCAATAGTTTTCATTTAAATTTTAGTAATTCCACTTTTAATGTTAAATAATGTTTTCTACTTTTCATCATCTGTAAATTTCAGATATTCTTCTATCACAATGTGAAGTGCCGCTCAGAGATGTATGACAGGGATATAGTGATGCTGCAGGTTGGTACCATCTTTACTTATGGCTGAAATAGTTCAGTCAATGGTTCACTACATCCGTATGCAGCCAGATTGGTTAAGCTATCCAGTTCATCTGTATGCAGCCAGACTGGTCACAGACTGGTTAAGCTATCCAGTTCATCTGTATGCAGTCAGACTGGTTACAGACTGGTTAAGCTATCCAGTTCATCTGTATGCAGCCAGACTGGTTTCAGACTGGTTTAGTTATCCAGTTCATCTCTATGCAGTCGGACTGGTTACAGACAGGTTAAGCTATCCAGTTCATCTCTATGCAGCCAGACTGGTTAAGCTATCCAGTTCATCTGTCAATCTCCACGCAGAGTTCCTTGCACTCACATATATCTTTGCTAACTACTAAATTACAAGATTTTGGTAAAACCTGTGAAATTGGATTATGTTTGCCTGAAACTTATTTATTTCTTGTGTAAATATAATTTTCAGAATATCTGCAAATTAGATGTTGCAAGATTTGAAATAATGCATGAAAACAATTTAGTTTTAAACAGGACTATTTCACTACAAAAATAATACATACTTAGTTCTCCTCAATCGAAACACATATGTAAACATTTCAAACCGAAGCTCGATATCCAAAAATTAATAGAAACAAAAATTGAAATTATTTAATACAGGTCTATATTGTATCTTTGCAGATCACGCAACAGGATTTATTATAAACATCGTCATAACATTTTTGAATAATCACGTGACCTAACCGTTCGCCCTACTTCCTTTGAAGTTGACAGAGTCAAATGAGGAACGAGTGTACTCTGGGTAGAGATTGTTCATCTGTATGCAGCCAGACTGGTTAAGTTATCCAGTGCATCTCCATGCAGCCAGACTGTTTACAGACTGGTTAAGCTATCTGATACATCTGTATGCAGCCAGACTGGTTACAGACTGGTTCAGTTACCCAGTGCATCTCCATGCAGCCAGACTGTTTACAGACTGGTTAAGCTATCTGATACATCTGTATGCAGCCAGACTGTTTACAGACTGGTTAAGCTATCTGATACATCTGTATACAGCCAGACTGGTTATAGACTGGTTCAGCTGTCTGGTACATCTGTATGCAGCCAAACTGGTTATAGACTAGATAAACTATCCAGTTCATCTGTATGCAGCCAGACTGGTTAAGTTATCCATTTCATCTGTATGCAGCCAGACTGGTTACAGACTGGTTAAGTTATCCAGTTTATCTGTATGCAGCCAGACTGGTTACAGACTGGTTAAGCTGTTGTATAAGAATAGTGTTTTTTTCTTTGAAAACAGAAGACATATTCTGACTTAAAAAAAACGCATTCAGAAGATACTTGATCGAGAAATTTCCTTGTAATCATTATCAAGCGTCAAACTTAAGTTTACACCTCACATTCTGGAATTTATTTAAATCACTTTCATGTCTTAACCTTGATTTATGATTGGCATTTTCTCCTCAGGGTTCCTTTAATGTAATAAATAAGTACTATTAATTGTTTGTGAAAAAACTTTCTTTTCTCTTTGCTCATAATCATCCAGTTTTGTAACACTTGTGAGGAGATTTGGAGCTACTTAACACACGTGTAAATGTTACAGATTGGTGCGTCTATGATGAATAGCAATGACTTCCTGATACACCTGCTCAACAAGTTTGGTCTCTTGGCATGGGCCAAGTAAGTGTTATATTTGATTATCGTATTTAATTGTTAGTTTCAGTTTACATTAAGTGATAAGAGTGTTGAATTAGGAAATAAGGGACATCAGTTTGATTCCCTGCCTCACCAGACAGTTTAGATTGTAAACCCGTGTCCCCATCTGAACATGACAGCAATGTTAATCTTGACCATCAGGCTTTACTGATATCCACAGCTTGTTCAGCCTTTAGTCATAGCGTGACCAGGACAGTCAAGACATTGCGTCTAAAATGTCCCGCCTCTCACTTGACAGTGACAATTCTTACGGATGGCGGAAGGTATACAGTACCAGTTCCACCCAGGAAAATAAGTTGTCTGCCTCTACCACAAAAAAACAACCGTCATATGGCCTTGCATGTTCTTAAAATGACGTAAAACACCATTCAAACAAACAAATATATAGCCAACTATAACTTCACATGTTTTCCAAAAGTTAGAGAATGGTCAGTTTTTAACAATTTAACTAGGCAAACTGCTGCGAGACCAAGGGCTTAATTTCGGAACATGGACATTTGAAATATAATTATGGTTCCATCTTATAAATAAGCTAAAAGAACTTAATTGTGTTGTTACATTCAGGCAAGCAGTCCTAATTAGTTACAGTTAGCGTTTATTCTGTATGCGCTTGACATAGCCCGGGCGCTTCCGTGGAGAGGATAGTAAAGAAGCTGCATCTAAAACTTTCTCGCCTCTCACCACTGCAGGTGCGAATCCCATTGGGAGCTCAACTTGTCAAGTGAGAAAGTGTTGATTCTTACAGATGGCATTAAGTGCATAGTACTGGTTCTACCCAGGGAAAATGGGGTGGTCTGACTCTACCACAAAAATATTAACTCATATATGGCCTAACATCTGCTAAAAATGCCGTTAAAGGCATTTGCTGTAGTTTTCCATACGCAGATTTTTTGGGCGACTTCGCTTCCAAAACTATTGGATGGATTTTCCTAAAAAAATTACTGGAATGTTGCTTTTGATGTCTAGTTCTATTTTAATTTTTTTTTAATTTTCTTTGAATTTTTTTTTTTGAATTTTTTTTTTATTGTCTTTATTTAAATAAAGGCCTATTATTAGATACATAAAATAGGAAAAATATAGCATTTTGTAAAAATTCCAACAAAATTAAAAAATTTAAGCATAATGGTACGGTTCCAAAAACCAATATTAAATCTCAATATGCATGATGACCTATAAATTTAATTGAATATATTGTCTAAATATATGTTCAAATAAGTGCCTAGGAAGTTTGAACAAATTCTGTTATTAGGAACATAACAAAAAGGGAAAATATACCATTTCTATATAATTTCATACAAAACTTGGCCTTTTAGCATAGGGGTAGGGTTTCAAATTCTTTTTCTAAACAAGCATGGGGACCTATCATTTTTATTGCACATTTTGTTTTTATATATGTTAAATTATGTGCTTAGAAAGTTTAAAAAAATTCTGTTATTGGGAACATACAAAAAAAAAGAAGGAAATTGTATCATTATGGGCTAATTTGTGCATAAATTGTGGTAATGGTCTCAACAGATTTTGTAAAAAAAATATAGGTTTTGCATAAAGATGAGCTTTAAATGTTATTGTAATTAAAATGTTCTTTACTTTAAAGGGGTTGATGCACTATTTTCAAACAGGATTTATTTAAAAGTGCTCTGAAAAACTTGGAAAAAGCTGAAAGAATTATCAAAATGTCATGAAAAATAAAGGAGATGTGACCTATTGAAAATTTGCAAAAACATAAATGGAGGTGGCTATTTTTGAACGATGACGTCATCGCGCCGTTTTACCATATGTGGCATATTGACGAAATGTATTTTAAAGCAAAGAAAACCACTGCAAACTGATTAAAAATAATAATATTGATGTAAAATGTATACATTTTAGTATTATTTTTCATTTGCAGTGATTTTCTTTGCTTTAAAAGACATTTTATCAATATGCCGTATATGGCAAAAAGGCGCGATGACGTCATCGTTCAAAGATGGCCGCCTCCATTTATATTTCTTTGCAAATTTTCAATAGGTCATATCTCCTTTATTTTTCATGGCATTTTGATAATTCTTTCAGCTTTTTTCAAGTTTTTCAGAGCCCTTTAAAATAAACTATGTTTGAAAATAGTACATCAACCCCTTTAATACAATTTTAGCAGAATTGTGACCAATGAATAAATTATTAGACTTCAAAAATATCTTACTTAGCTATTTTATGGACTTGTTCAACTTTTTGGACAGATTGACATGACGGTGGCATTACAAATTATTTTTTAAAATTTTAACGCATGTTGACCTACCATTATTTTTGCCTTTTCTGTCTATATATATAACAGACTTACTGTACAAAAAGTTTAAAGAAAATCTGTTATGCAGAAAAAACTATAGAAAATGTCTTTAAACACCATTTAAACAAAAAAACATTGACAAGGCCCGGTGACATCCAGGTAACTTTGTTTATATTTCAGGGAGGAGTATGATGTGCCGAGTGGTCAGGAAGATTCACTCAGACAAACAGTGTCCCTCACCGAGGAGTTTCTGGAATTGCTCATCATTATCCTCAGTAAGTTACATATTTCATCTATTAACCAGGAGTAATATTCATTATAGTTTCTGAGTGTTCCACTTCCTAACACATGCGTTGGTATCTGGTTACCTCAGGTTGGTATCTGGTTACTTCAGGCTGATAGTGATCTTGGGCTGATATCTAGTTACCCATGGTTGATATCAGTTATCTCAGAGTGATATCTAGTTACCTCAGGCTGATATATGCTGACCTCAAGCTGACATCTTGTAACTTCAGTCTGATATTTAGTTACCTCTGGCTGATATCTAGTTACCTCAGGCTGATATATGCTGACCTCGGGATGACATCTTGTAACTTCAGTCTGATATTTAGTTACCTCTGGCTGATATCTAGTTACCTCAGACTGATATCTAGTTACCTCAGACTGATATATGCTGACCTAGGGATGACATCTTGTTACTTCAGTCTGATATCTAGTTACCTCTTGCTGATATCTAGTTACATCTTGCTGATATCTAGTTACCTTAGGGTGATACCTTGTTACCCTTGGCTGATATACTAACGGTCAATAGAAGCGCACTATTTAACTCCATATGTTTATGCAGTTGGATTATTCGCAGACCATTTGGAATAAAACTGCTAAACCAATAATAATTTTTTTAAGTATTTAATCGTGATACCTAACTTGTCTTACATGTTTATTGGTAGGCTTTGATGACAAGCAGTTACGCAGTTATTTACCTTGTCATTTAACATTGTTTATTATGGATAATCATCAAAAGAAAACTGTTCCAGTAAATTGCAAGCTGCATTAATCTGTCTTGGAATAAATTCAAATTGGTTTTACTGGCCTTTTTATTGTTTGCCTTTTGGCAATATTATGGAATTAATGTTTCCGAGAAAATGATTTCTTTGTGCAATGTAACTAAAGAAACCCAAAAATGCATGTGAATTTCATAACAACGATGTAGAATGCTATGGACTACATCATATTTTGTCCAAAAGTGCCTCAAACTTTTAAAAGAATTTGTTTTGTGGTGTGTTTTCATTGACCTTGGTATATATACTTTCCTTGGGCTGATAGCTAGTTTCCTTGGACTAACAGCTAGTTACAACAAGCTGATATCTTGGTACTACATAAACCTTTCTAAATATTACACAGTTAAATATTTTAAAAAATATATATAAATCACAGTATATTTGAATTAGTTAAAAAACTTTTTACCTCTTTTACAGGTGAGAGATATATGCAAGGAGTAGGGGAAGTTGAGAAAACAGACATCACCAAAAGGGAGGTTATTCATCAGCTGTGTTTATCTCCTTTGGCACACAGTGAGCTGGCTAAAAATCTCCCAGAAGATGTAAGTGAAACCTTTCAAAGTTCTTTTACTTTTTTGCTTGTTTGCTTATTGTTACATATCAGGCCTTATTTGTAAATAGTTTAACCTATACAGTTTTACCCTACTCTTTAATAATTGACTGTTCCATTGTTCAGTTTTTGCACACAATTTGACATGCCGGAAAACACCATTCATTCATTTGTTTGTTTGTTTTGAAAAAAATTCAAAGAGCTCTTGTCACCACCTGAGCTTCATCGTCAGTTTCCGGCTGATTACATTTTCTGTAAGACAAGCATTTACCATGCATTAAGGTATACAACGGCATGTCAGTAGTCAATAGACCATAATCGATACAGGTATATAATGGGACCATAAAGGCATTTATCCAAAATGAACATCTGTGTTCCATTCTTTGTTGTGTGTCAACTGTAAATTTAAATTCTTTGCTCTTGTATATACCGGGTTTTAATTTATTTTTATCACATAAATAATATGGCTTCTGGGAGTATAGTTAAACCATGACTTATTTATCGTAATACACTAGTGTATTATAGATGCAACTGAGGACCGAATCACTGTGTTTGTGTACATTAAAACATTTAGTCCCAATTGTTTGCATGGTATATAATACCATACATTCAGACACCTTAAATGTTTATCATTATTTAAAATCTTACTTCATAAAATGCATGTTAGTAACGTTAAATTTGGTTTAAGGTGTGGAGTTATTTGCAATGCGAAAGCGTTACAGCCGCGTAACAGCTGATGTCATGTAAACAACAAAACAACATCTTGGTTTCTCTTACAAATTGCCGCCGTATACAAGGTAAATTGACAACATTAATGTGAAACTATCATATCGTAGATATTGTAGGTATGTTATGTGATAAATAGAATATTTGCATTCATCACTGTTTATTATTGACTGTAATAAACTTGTTGGATCAAAAGATAGGATACTCGGTAAAACTTCATATCCTATCCAACTTGTTTATTAAAATCAATATCCTCTGTATTGCTCCACTTTTTCAGCCCAACCATGAGACAGGCCTAGAGGATGTTGTAGCGGATGTTGCCAACTTTAAGTGAGTTGTGCTGATTAATACAATCATGAACATTATTATTTGTATTTCTTGAGTAAGACTCAATTTCTATTCTTTTGATCTCATATTTGCTTAATTTTCTGCAATAAATACCTCGCTGTTGATTGATGTGACCAAAGAACATTGGAGTCTCTCTCACCTGTAGAAGACTAATAGTTTTATTGTCTCGCCTTTTCGGGGGAAAAAAGCGAAACAGGGATCACTTTTCTGGCGGTGCCATCAACACTTGGTTAAAGTTTTCGGTTGAAGTCAGTGGCAAAAGGGACCACCAGGGAGTTTAAACAGGTTCAAGGATTCACCAAACCTCACTCTTACCCTGTCATCATCCCTAAACAACAGGACAGTGTAAATAAAAAATAATCCCCGTCGAGTTAACCCCTTACATTTGAGAAAGCGTAGATAGGTGTTATAAGAAAAAACACAGACATGTTCATGTATATAACATATCAAGAAATAAGTTAAACCTAAGAAGCTAATCTCATATGTACTCGATGACTTGTCTGAAGTCCGTGCATCAAGGGGAAAACTGTTAAAGGCATGACAAAACGGAGTGAAGGATATTCATCAAAGGTTTCCCACCTTAAAGGATTTAGGAATACGTTGTCGTAGAGTCCACTGCCCGTCCGGTCGTTGCACAATCAAAGAAAAAAGCAATTGCAAACTGTAGAAGGGTCCACAACTAAGCATGTAGTGTGCCGCAGAATACTTCAGTCATAACCTCTGTTTATAAATTTTCTAATAATTTTAATAAATAACTCATGAAAATTATCACGACCGATAACCTTCCTAAGTTTGTAAATCACATCTCCATAAACTTTGGCGCAGAAGTGTTTTAAGATTGCTATTATATTTGTCGAGCAGATCAGTCATGTAACTTTTGTAGAAATGAACTCCTGTAAAAAAAGAAGGTCTGTGTTTTTAAGCTTTTGGGTAATAGGTTCCTTGAAAAACAAGGTTGATCCTTGAAAAGTCCTGGAAAAGTCCTTGAATTTTTCTTCAAGAAAAGTGTGGAAACCCAGTTTATAGTGCCAAATAATGCATTTTTTGCCTATTGTTTGCACAGTGCGGAAGCCAGCTGACATTATTGTTAAACCAAATCTTACATTGAATGAGCATCGAGAGATTTTCAAATCGGAACAAAAATTTGCATTTACTATTATGTGATTTCATTAACATGATTAAGTAGTTCAATTAATTGGACTTCCAAATATGGAGAAACTAAACTCGCTTAAAACTATGTGTGTAGAGTGGAAAGTCCACAAAATAAACAGTCAGCTATGAAAGCTGTCAATTAAGAGGGCGCTGATCGACAATGAGTGAGTTCAACTACTACTCATGTGCAGGTAAACAGAAGCTGCCAGGGTTATGTCAGATATAGTTCACTTACAAGAATTTTGAAGAAAAGAAAAAAGTTCTGCGGTCGCTATTGCTCCCTTGAACCTATTTCCTTAAAATTCTAATAAATAAACTATACCCTGGATATATACATTTAAACTAAATGTGCAGCAATTGTGTATGGTTTCAGGACCAAGCTGGCAATGTGTATCTTCCTTGTTGCTATTTGAGTTACCATATGTAATTTTGTTGCCTGCGTAGCATGGCAGACATTTAGGGATCACTTTGTCTATCGTCCGTCCGTCACTTTAACCTACAACCTAGCCTTGGCAATACCTTGAAAAGTATTTGACTTGTGTTATGAAACTTTAAACACATCTTCATCTTAACCCAAGAATTGTTGTTACACATGTCCAATAACTCTGACTTTCATTTTGGCAGAGTTATGCTCCCTTCTTAAAACTTTAACCTGCAACCTAACCAAACTCATAACTTGTCTTCAAACTTAATAGTTAGATTGTACTTGCTAAAATAAGCACATGGCAGGCGAAACAAGTGTTCCATGGAAGACCTTTCTGGATTTACATAATTTCAATTTGTTTTATATTTTAATCATTCGTAGGTAAAATTCTGATTTTAATAGGCGCATATGCATTATTTATTCACACAACACATGAATTAGCAGCTTTTTTGTGTAGTTACTCAGTTTGGCCGTTTTAATATATGAATGATTAATTGTTTCCTTTTTATTCTCCAGGAAAGTAGCAACCATGGGTGGTAAAGGGAAGTATGAACTGAAGCCAGAATGTTACTCCAGTTATAACCCCTATTTCTACCACTATAGCAAGGGTGATAAGTCAAAGGTAAGTGATGCATTTGAAAGTCTGTATTTGTGTTATATAAGTTCTTGTAGAAAACCAGTAATGACTAATCATCATTTTCATTAGGTTATTTCGAGATGGTCCAGAGAAAGGGGAAGGATACGCCAGTATCTATGCACTACTCTTACTATCAAATCGAGTCCTGTGGTTCTTTAACATGCTTGATGGATAGACTCCGATACATGGGAACACCTGGTTTATGCCCGCACCTGATGGACAAGCTTAAGGTTATGGGAAGTGTCTTGCCAAAGGACACATTGAAGTAATCCAGTGGCACCAGTGAGACTCGAACCTGTGATATATCATGATATCCAGTGGGCCCCCAGGACAAACAAAATCAGTACAGAGCTTACCATATATCAGCAGTGTTCAGCTTGTAGCGCCATGGCGTAATGCTTAACAGCGCATCTCGGTAACCTAGGAATTGTGCTTTCAATCCCAGCCAGGACCGAAATCGGGGATAATTATCGAAATATTTAAAACAATATTTCCTACCTTACCTGATGAGACTTTAAACCGAGGTCTGCTTGCTTAAATGACCAGTGCAATACAGCAAGGATATGTAAATGCCTATACACATGCTTGTCAGTAATGTGACATTATTTTATTGATAATATGAGACGCTTTAATCAATTCTAATATGTATTTCAGTCAGAGGAGACTCAAGTAAAGAGGAAGAAAGAGAGTAACGAGAGTCAAGCATTACCCCCTCCAGAACCCCCCAAGTTCCGGCCGCAGTTTTATCCCATTGTGAACCTCCTACAGTGTGATGTCATGTTCTACCTCCTTGAGCTGATCCTGTGTAGGACGGTAGCACCGAGGTCAAGGTCGTGGTCAGAAACACAACTGGAAAGGGTAAGGTTATTAGTATTTATAGTGTGATATCTGTCAAACCCTTGTTAGAATTTAAACAAGGACACAGAAGATTTTTTAACTGATATCTTAAGCGTGACACATTTAAACATCAAATAAGTTTGGTACACTCAAAAATTCAGTAAGAAATTGTTTCAAATGCATTTTAGCATTGTTGAAACACCTGTGGAATACTTGTCTGTTCTTGGTTTGACATATAGTTAATTGTGTGCTGTATTTTTATAGGTTCTACATTTAGTTGGAATAGGTTTACATGAACAGAAACGTGCAATAGAGTTGGGTAACCATGACTTTGACTTCATGTCCCGAGCGTGTGGCCAGACACGACCTAGAAAAGGTAAAATTGAAAAACATATAATTAATACGTTATGCCGTGGTGCGGCGTCCGTCCGTCTGTCCGTAAACTTTTATTTGTAGCGACAACTCCTCTAAAACTACTGGATGGATATTCATGAAACTTTACAGAAATGTTGCCCATAAAGTCTAGTTGATCCTAGCAAAAATTCATGTTGATGTGAAATCCAAGATGGCCACCAAAGCTGAAAATAGAGTTTTAAAATACAAGTTTGTAGCGACTACTTCTTGAAAACTATAAGTGATATTGATATGGGACTTTTCTAAAATGATCAGCATGACATGATGTTGATCCTTGTCAAAAATCGTTTGATTCAACGTTAAACATGGCTGCCAGCGGCCATCTTTGTTTACATAGAGTTATATAGTAAAAACTTGTAGCGACTACTCCTCTGAAACTACTTGGCGGATTGTCATGAAACTTTACAGGAATGTTGCTCTTAATGTCTAATTGATCCTAGAAAAATTTCAGGCCTTCCGGAAATTCAAGATGGCCGCCACAGCTAAAAATAGATTTAAAATAAATAAGTTTGTAGCGACTACTTTTTCAAAACAATAAGAGATATTGATATGGGACTTTTTCTAAAATGATCAGTATGACATGATGTTGGTCCTTGTCGAAAATAGTTTTGATTTGACGTTAAACATGGCTGCCAGCGGCCATCTTTGTTTACATAGAGTTATATAATGAAAACTTGTAGCGACTACTCCTCTGAAACTACTCGACGGATTTTCATGAAACTTCACAGGAATGTTGCTCTTGATGTCTAATTGATCCTAGCAAAATTTCAGGTCGGCCGGAAATTCAAGATGGCCGCCACGGTTAAAAATAGATTTTCAAAAAACAAGTCTGTAGCGACTACTTCCTGAAATCAAAATCAATCAGTAGAGCTTCAAGGTCATTGACCTCTTGTTTATTTCCCCAAAGGAAGGCATATTGCAATCGCACCATCCATCAGTTAGTTTTTGTCAGCCTGTCCGAAACAACCATGTTAAAGTCATAACTTTGGAAGTACTGAAGAGAATTGCATGGATGTTCACAAAATGTTTATCATGATGAGAAGGTGTGTTATGCGCAAGAATCAGGTGCATGCCTAAAAGGTCAAAGGTCAGTTGGATTGAAATTTGTGTCTCGGTTATAACTTTGAAAGAGCTGAAGGGAAATTCATGAAATTTCACACATGTTACATTGAGAAGGTGCGACGCGACGTCTGCAAGGTCAAGGTCACTCTGGGAGCTCAATGTTCAAAAAAAAATGGGAATCAATTGTCACTGTCATATCTTGTTTCTTCTTTTTGTTCTCGTCATTTTTTGTGAAGTGTTTTTAGTGATGATACCATCCATTAGTGGTTGGCTTGACAGTGGTAAAAGCAGTATGTCATTATTAGTTTTTGTTTTAATAAATGTTGTGTATTACAATTTCAGATGGGGTGACCATTCAGTTATTGTTGGAATCAGTAGTTAGCAATCCTAACATATCACATGACAGTCTGCGAGATCTCATTTCCTGGACAATTAAGGTAAGTTAGAATACTAGCACACCTTCAGCAAGTTGTAGCCTGGATAAATTGAGCATATTCATGAATGCACCACTGTCTTTACATGGACACCTCTGTTGCTTAAGAAATAGAACATCGTTTACTGTGAATTATCGTTTAATATATCACGGTTTGGAGTTCAATTGTAAACAATAATTTCACGAGCCCGAAGGGCGAGTGAAATTATTCGGGCTCGTGAAATTATTGTTTACAATTGAACGACTAACCGTGATATATTATAGATAATTCACCGTAAACGATGTTCTATTTCTATTCTAATACCCCTAAAATGTGAAAATAAACCACACATCTGAAATCTTTCGCATTGCTTTGCTTACTCTCTTAACGTTGCATACGTTACAATGCGTAATGTGCAATGCTTATTCTCCTAACGTTGCAAAAATTACAGTGATATATCGTTCAATATAACGAGATATTTTAAACTAGGCTATATAGTGCGGGTGTATTAGAATAGTGGATAATACCTTGAGTTTTAGTACTACAGACCTCTACGCCACCTGGGTTTGCGCCCTGGCAGAGACATGTCTGATGGGGAAACAACCTTGAGTTAACGTGAACAGGATTCCCTCTGGCTGATATTTTCTTTGCAACACATTTTAGGCCAAACGAGAAAGTTGGAGCCAAATTAGAAATATCGGAGGCTCCAATGGCAGTAAATATATTTTTATTTAGAAAATATATTGTACATTAACATAGGTAGAGAAATTGAATGGTATACATAAATTAATAGTGTCTTTGTAAAGAGATTCTACTAGTCATTTAAATAAATACAACAGAATTGGTAAATAATTTTTTCCCTTCTTTTTAACATGCGAATACCCCAATTCTCTACAAAAAATATATATCTACCTTTGTAGATGTTCGCTGAAGTGCGACAGATGAAGAATGAACCCCTACGTTCCATGGAAACGGTGGATTATGTTGCCTCGCCGAGGGACGAGCAGGTAAAAGCTGAAAGAAAAAAGAAAGCTGCAGCTGCGGAGAAACGGCGACAGAAGATTATGGCACAAATGTCGGCCATGCAGAGAGATTTTATCAAAGATAACACCGAGTTATTTGAGAGCACCAGCACAGATCTATTTCCGCGCGTCAGCTCGGACATGGATTTCAGGTGAGTGGTTTTGGTACATATAGATGCTCCGATACAGTTTATTAGAGACTGGTTAGATACTCATTAATGACACTGGGTATACATTTTTGACAAATTACTGACTGAATACCACTCTGATACCGGATACCAATTACTGAGACAGGATACCAATTACTGACACAGGATACTAGTTTCTGACTCTGGAGACCAATTACTGACCCTGGATACCAATTACTGACACAGGATACCAATTACTGACTTTGGAAACCAATTACTGACTCTGGGTACCAATTACTGACATAGGATACCAATTACTGACGCAGGATACTAATTACTGATTCTGGATACCATTTTCTGACACAGGATACCAATAACTGACTCTGGAGACCAATTACTGACACAGGATACCAATTACTGACTCTGGATACCAATTACTGACACAGGATACTAGTTACTGACTCTGGAGACCAATTACTGACCCTTGATACCAATTACTGACACAGGATACCAGTTACTGACTTTGGAGACCAATTACTGAGACAGGATACCAATTACTGATACAGGATACCAATAACTGACTCAGGATACTAATTACTGACTCCGGATACCACTTTCTGACACTGGATACTAATTACTGAGACAGGATACCAATAACTGAGAGGATACCAATTACTGACTCCGGAGACCAGTTACTAACACTTGATATCAATTGACATGTCGCCAGTACTTAGATATCTCCGCCCAGTTGTTGATGTCGGAGTATATTGACAATAATTTATGTAACATAGCTGCACATGCTTTATACACGTGCTGTTGTTTGTCGGAGGTATCGTTCTGGTTTGATTGGTTGAAATGGATAAATGATTGACAACTGGCGACATGTTAATTACTGACATTGAATATCGATTATTGATACCGGAGACCAATTACTGACTGGTCACCAATGACTGCCACTGGATACAAAGTATTGACTGGGTGTCAATTACGGACACAGAATACTAGTTACTGACTCTAGGTACCAATTACAGAGCCAGGCTGTGTGTATATTTAACTAGAGAACAAAGGATTATTATATTGTTCTATTTGATACTTCCCTTTAAAATATAACTTTAGTTCCAACATGTCCAAAATAGTAACTCTTAAGAATATTTTTATTATTTTTATTCATATGAATACGAATTTTCTGCCAAATAAATCAATTTGGCAGAAAATGTTCTCCTACTTTACTCAATATATAGGCAAAGCGTTCTGGAGGCCAGTAGCCCAAGTGTGACAATATTTCATATGTTTGTTGTATACTTCCTCAGTGAAAGTGAAATTAGTACATCATTCCCTGTGGCTGTGGGTCACAAGCGGACAGTGTCAGGTCAGATCACACCCATACTTGGCACGTGCATACTTTGTCAGGAGGAACAGGAGATAACGCTGCACGGGAAAGCCATGGTTCTAACAGCCTTCATACAGAAGTAAGTTTGTAATGGTATTATCCCTTCATATGTTGTGTAGCGCAATCGTCTCACCCTTTTGCAATTTCTATTTTAATTCCCTGACTGGGTGAAGTATGTGAGGAGGTGGTTGCACAACTTAATATTTGGATTTGCCTCAGATTCTTGGTACAGCTGTCTCGTTAGTGTCTCATGTTTGCTGTCATCTATGCCATGGAAGGAAGATGTGTATAGCTAGTTTCATAAAAGATGTAAAAGAAATACAGTCGCTACTTTCAAAACTATGGTTTTAGTCTTTGGAGTTTCAACAGTTACACACGGTACAATTTTTATTGGACCCAAGGCACTGCTGAGGTTCTGGTTAAAACTGTTATACCGATGGTTGGAATTTCCTTATCGTGAATTGTAGCATTATTGTTGATGCGCTTGAATTTTATCTGCCCTTATTAAGATCAGGCTTTCCAGTACTCGTGTAAAATGCGGATAACTTTTTCTTGCATACCGGACAAGGCTATCCGTCATTTTACCGGGGCTAAATATTTCCATCTCACCCTAGGGTCGAGATAAAATTCACGCGCGCCAGCATCCGGTATGCAGGAACACATGCAAAACGTTAGTAGCTGGCGGCGACGACGCACAACATGTCTATGATATGCAAGAAAAAGAATCTTATGGGTATTTGGTTCAGATAGGGAATTCCAACCCTGATTATAAGTGTTCCGATAAAAACACTTATACCTCGTGTTGGAATTCCCTATCTTCACCAGATACCCATGAAAGATTCTTATAAAATGGTATGCCAGGAACATTCAGAATGGCAACTTGACTGATTGCTGCTTGATATAAAAAAAAATAAAATGATTTTGTCTAAATTCGTAAGATATACTTTAATATTCACAGCAATTCCACTCTCCTATTCCGATTAGAAAATCAACATTTACAAACCTATAATTATTAACATAATATTTTTCACCAACAGATCTACAGTACTGTCACTATCTCACGGCAACGCCCTGGTACATGGAGAGGACCATGACCCTTTACTGATGAGGTCAGATCTGGGCACGGGATCCCATACCAGCTCTTGTGGTCACATGATGCATGCAGATTGCTGGCAAAGGTTGGTGTTACTTAGAAGTTAATATTGAACTCTTTTAGCCACTGTATGAAACTCGGACAGTCAAGGGTATTTCTTCTTGATAACATATACCTGCAGCTGATAGTTTGAACAAAATGCTAATTGGCTCTTTGCATTTAATAAGAATAAGGTAATGTAGTGCCTGTTTTGTTTGCTCTTACTAGAAAAAAAGATGTTGTTGGGTGTGAACTAGGTTTATTAAGAAGAGAGTCATTGTAGACTATATCAGTATTAAAGTAGCTATCCTGCCAACAACAGCCAAATTTTACAACATATGTGCACCGTTTCTAAACCGACGAGGTATATATATATATAACTGACATATTTTGAGAACCCAAACTCTATGGACACAATATAAACGGCTTTAACCAGCCAGGCCAAACCCCAAAACTGGACCTTTAATTTAATTAAGAGTTACCTACTCAAATATTTTACACATAAATACAATCACGGGTATTTTAAGTACCCGTGAAAAATCCTATACTTTTAATCAACACATATACATTATTATATGCCCTGAACACCTGGATAGCGTTTCGATAAACGGTTTTGTATTGTAATGTTTGCCGTTATTTGGTGGGTCAGTTTCTTTAAGTAAATATTATTAGTTAACAAATCAGTTTTAAACTGGCCACAGATTAAAGACAATTGTATGCCATAGCTATTAATAAAAGAATATTCTTTCATAAATTGTAATATAACAGCTCAACTCTGTCCATTTCAGGTTTTTCGATGCAATATTGTTGCGGGAACGGCGGCGTCCGCTTAGATTTCGTCACAATTATAGTTACGATATTGAGAAAATGGAGTTCCTATGTCCCATGTGCGAATGTATAAGCAACACTGTGATACCTGTCTTACCTCCCCTCTCTAACTTCACTCCCAGTAGGTAAGTTCTTTACTTTCTTGTTATTCCCTTGCATTCGGAAAAATGGGGACTATATAGGAATTGCATTGCCTGTGTATACATACGTCCCATATCTGGTGTGAACAACTTCTCCGATTGCGATGAAACTTGACACATTACTATCAACTGAAGATGTGCATACTGTAAAAAATTTGGACTGCTAATACTCAGTGGAGTAATTTCCACTTGAACTTCGAAGTTCGATCGAAATAAGTTTGTGTGCTCAACTCCTTGTATATTTATGCGATGAGTGAAATTAGCATTTGCGATGTTTAAAAATACCATATTAACATTAACTATTAAATAATACTAATACTAAAATAACATAGAAATACATTTTTGGGATGTATTGTGTTTTCACGTTGTATGTACGTTGTTTGCGGAAGTTCACTGTTCAGACTAATTTAAGGTGAAGTGTTTAAATCGTAGCTCTCGCGAGTTTCTTATAGGCAGTTTAATTTAGTATGGGTACTACCGAAATATCTAAATACCCGTAGACAGTACTGGTTCTACCCGTATACAGTACTGGTTCTACCCGTATACAGTGGTTCTACCCGTATACAGTACTGGTTCTAAACAAACATTAAAACAAAATCTCATCCAGGCATGTTCTTACAGCAGTATGTTTCGAGGGGTTAACCTCTTGTTTAATAATGCTCTCCTCCTTATTTACAAAAATGTGTCATCCCTGTTTATGTTGGACTATATAGCCTGTGGTATCTACCATGTTCAAGTACTGTATACGGGACATTATTTTGTACATTTCAGTAGTGTAGATACCAACATACATCTGAGTTTCCAAGACTGGTTGGACGGCATGCACAAGACTGTACAAAACAGTGTGAAGGAGGCTGATGACATGGATGCCTCAGGTATGTACCTAACAGTCTCAATGATAAATTAGTGAATTACATATTGTTTAAATTTTTAGATACATGATCCTTAAATGTTGGTACCCTTTTTTACTGAAGGTTTTAAATATACCTGTGTTTCAATTCATAAACACTACTGACACCTTTCATACCTATGGTTTTGAGAGTGTACATAAGTTTAAAGCTTTATTCTGTCTACTCTTCTTAATGTGCATAACATACTGTAGGGAACAGCTTCCAAGTCTGTAGAAGTTCCATGATGTGTACAGTCCGTTAACGTCCATCACCAAGCTTAATAGTGGAGAGTTTGGCATGGAACATTCTGTCTTGTAACAAATTGGTACAGGGTGGCCGGAATAGTAAAGATGCTGCGTCTAAAATTGTCCCACCTCACCACTTTGCTCGAATCCCACAGGGAGCTTGACTTGTCAAGTGGGAGGGTGTCGATTCTTACCGATATACAGTACTGGTTCTACCCAGAAAAAATGGGGTGGTCTGCTTCTGCTGAAAAAAAAGAAAAGCGACCATCATATATGGCATAAAATGTGCTAAAAATGACATAAAACACCAATCAAACGAATCAAACAAAAACAGATTGGCACAGGTATTAACAATTATGTTTGACCTATTATAGAAGATTCCATCCTGTACCAGCCATGCCCTATAACGTCCATCACCAAGCTGATGGCGGAGAGCGTGGCGAGGAACTTTCAGTCTCTCTGGGCCTACGTACAGGAGGAGGCTGGCACCAGTGGTCACCTCAACCAGGAAATGAAAGACATGCTCAGGAAATTTTCCAAGGACTCCTACTCAGTAAGTACCATATGTTCTCTAATAAGCATCCAGGTGTTTATCAGAATCATGACATTTTCCTTGAGTGTGGGTATTGAGGTTTATTTGAGAAATATAGTACATTTAAAATTCTGATTGCATTACTTGCATTTATTAGGTATGTGGTTCAAGATCATATATCATATTATGCCATGTCATTCATTGCCATGTCATCCATCATCAGTTGTCCATCTGTTAAGGCATTAACTTGTTAGTGATAATCCCACTGAACTACTCACTGGCTTTTGATGAAAATTCAGAAACATTACTTCTGATATGTAGAGTTGAACCTCCTCAAAATTCAGGTCAACCCAACATGCAAGATGGCCACTATTTCTTAAAATGGACTAAAATTGACCAAAAAAAATATTTTTACTCCTGTGAAGCACTAAACCTTATAGATACAGAACCTTCGGCATGACCGCTCATCCCAACTACCAATTTGATCTTGATGTCATTCTGGGTCTCCTTAAAATGCAGGTCTGCCCTGTTTTTATCGCTACACCTTCGGAACAAGTCGTATCAATATAGAACATTTATAAAAATGATCAGCAAAGTGCCAGGCAGCCATCTACGCCAGTATGATAGCCTGTTATATTAATATTTGTTTTTGTTTACAGTTTGGGCTAGGTGTGGACCCTGACGACGACAATGCCCGGGTACCAATCATGGTCTGGAACACCTGTGCCTTTACTATACAGAGTATAGGTAAGTTTGTATTGTTCTCGCACACATGCGTTAAAGCGACACAAACTCCATTCAAAATACATTCTTTTTCATTTGCATTTGTAAACTAGTAATTTTATAATCATTTTCCATCATAGAGAAAATCAAAATCAAAACAAGTTTAACATATTGTGCTTAATGGGACAAAAATTGGATAACAGTTTTGAGAAAGGTACATGGGGGTTTTTTTTGAGAAAAAATGTCTCCATAATGAAACACTGGTACATATATATATTTTTATGTTATGAATGTTCAGTGATATGTTCCCGATTGAGAAAGGATGTAAGGATAAATATAAACAAGACTATAACATTTCATGCATCTACGCAGTTTTGTTTGCTTAATCAAGAATCCTGGCAATAAAGTCGGCTTATTTCATGTAGCTTGATGATAAAAAAAAAAGTTAGCTGAAATCACTTTTGAAAAAATGTTAACAAATTATATTGTTGTTTGTTATAGAACAAATCCTGCGTGATGAGGGGAAACCATTGTTTGGTCAGTTATCTAGTCGACAGAGTGATTGCTTGAAGGCGTTAGTTAAAGTAGCGGCAGTGTTCGGTTCCGTCACCAACCCAGACCTTGCCAAGGAACACTGTATACGCCTTCTATCTTGTGAGTAGCAGGCATTGACATCAGTTGCATCACATGTACTACTGGGTTATAGCCCATTTGTATTCAGATTTTATATAGAAATGTGCATTCGGAATTGTTCAGGATAGTTCACTATGGTGCCAAGAAGTACTTGTCAAGAGTAAACGTTCAATTACGTCACTGCATTGTATTACAAAGTTTGTCAAAGCAGTGAAGTTGAGACATTAGATTCTGCTGATCAACCTTATGGAGAAAAAAAATATTCTGATCACTACCAAAACATAGCTATCAAATCTGTAATAAAAGCACTTTGATTAACCTTGTTTAATAACTGGTATAATGAGATATATAGTGGGAAATATAAGCTTATTTTTCATATATTTTTAGAATGCCAAATTGCTATCCGTGCATTTTGATCATTTTCATAAAACTTATATCTTCCCTATTTATTAAATTTATGTGATAAAACTCATTTTAATAAACAAGGAACAATATCGATAAAAAAAGTCCGCTTTTATTTAAAAAATAAATATATATATTGCAAAATCAGTCGGGGCTTTTCCGTTAAAACATACATGGACCCCAGGAAGGCACTTTTGAAATTGAACACCCACACATAGGTGCAAAATTGAGTTTAAAAAACAAGTTTTTGAAAATAGGGTTCACCCATAGAACGATGTTTATTAAATTGATTTCCTGGGGTCCCAGGTGTGTTTTAATGGAAAGGCCCTCAAAGCTAGAAGAAAAAAACAAATGTTTCTATTTCTATTCGCTTTGACCAAAAAATTATTTAGCTTCACATGTGGAGTGGCAAACTGGAAACTATAGTACCTATAGGGCCACCATTAAAAAATTGTTTGTTTGCAGTTTCCAACCCATGGCTTTTAGGGGTGGGTCGGTAGGTAGGGATATATATATATTTTTTAAAACATTTTTATTATTAACGCATGCCCATCGACGGCATGCAAATATCGTGTGCTTCACTAGTATTATCCATAGAGTTTTTTTTAAAAAAGGGTTTAGTTAAATATTAACAGAACATGCAAGAAAAAAGAAACAAAAAAACTTGAAAAAAAAAAAAAATTAAAAAAAAAAAAAATTAAAAAAAAAAAAAAAAATTTAAAAAAAAATTGTTTGGGTCGGCGGATTTGCCGTGGGTCGGTCGCAAACTGCAAACAAACAATATTTTAATTTAGGCCTAGGCTATAACAAAATACAAGTTTTCAGTTGAGCCATTGATATGCACTTACGAGTTTTTTGCGTTTAAGGGACGATGTCTGTTTCAGTCCTGTTCCCCGACTCACTGAAAGCCAAGAAGGCTGACAAGCAGTGCCTGATGGACGTGGACATGTTCCACTACCTGACCTCCCTCGCCATGTCATTACCCAGCCTGCATCTGGATACGTCCGGGGCCACACCTCCCTGCACAGTGCCCTCTGGTGGACTCAATGATCAGCATGCTTTACACCTCGTGCTGGCCGTGCACCTTATACAGATATTACTCTCGTTCAACACTGACAACTGTGGTGAGTAGAATTTGTTATTTCTTATCAATGTAGCGCTTATATCAGGGCTCAAATATTTTATTATGCCCCGAAGGGCGGCATAAAGTAGTACAGTCATGTCCGGTCAATAACTCTGACATTCCTGGACGGATTTTCAAATAACTTGTACAAGTGCTGACGACCACAACAAGATGACGAGGTCCGTGGCTCTTAGGTCAAGGTCACACTTAGAGGTCAAAGGTCAAAAAGAAGTGTTTTCGTGTCCGGTAATAACTCTGACATTAACAGAATCAAGTTGTCACAAGTGCTCACCAAAACAAGACGATGTGTCACGCGAAATCCATGTCCGTGGCTCCAAGGTCAAGGTCAACTTAGAGGTCAAAGGTCAGAAACATTTCTGGGGCATTTGTCGAGAGAACCATAAATTGGGACCACGGTCTCGACCTTGTATGATCTTAATCGGTGACTAATAGTGTATTAACGTTTGCAGTTTCAGTTTTCCTAAACATTTTATCGCATTTTTGTCTCAAAAAAAAAGACATAGGCATTGCTTTTCCGGCGCCGGCAGGCCTCTACATTAACTGTCGGACAAGTGACTTCAGAAATCCACTTGTCCTGTCCTATAATGAACTTGTCCGAATATGAAATCTCAATTTTTTACTGTAAAGGCATTAAAAATGTAAAATAAAGCAGTTTGGAACCAGAAAAGAATGATCTTTTATTGAAACATTTCTATTCAGAGATTGCGATCCGATGAAGCGTGATACATGTACACAATCCGCAAAGCGGTCGTATGTGATTGTCGCAAAATGTTCAAGCGATTTTTAGCTCTACTGATCAGAGATCAGCAGAGCTTATGCCGTGGTGCGGCGTCCGTCGTCCGTCTGTCTGTCTGTCTGTCCGTCTGTCTGTCCGTAAACTTTTTTTGTAGCGACTTCTCCTCTGAAACTACTGAATGGATTTTCATGAAACTTTACAGAAATGTTGCCCATGAAGTCTAGTTGATCCTAGCAAAAATTCATGTTGATGTGAAATCCAAGATGGCCGCCAGATCTAAAAATAGGTTTTTAAAAAACAAGTTTGTAGCGACTTCTTCATGAAAACTATAAGTGATATTGATATGGGACTTTTTCTAAAATGATCAGCATGACATGATGTTGGTCCTTGTCGAAAAATCGTTTTGATTCGACGTTAAACATGGCTGCCAGCGGCCATCTTTGTTTACATAGAGTTATATAATGAAAACTTGTAGCGACTACTCCTCTGAAACTACTTGACGGATTTTCATGAAACTTCACAGGAATGTTGCTCTTGATGTCTAATTGATCCTAGCAAAATTTCAGGTCGGCCGGAAATTCAAGATGGCCGCCACGGCTAAAAATAAATTTTCAAAATACAAGTTTGTAGCGACTACTTCTTGAAAACTATAAGTGATATTGATATGGGACTTTTTCTAAAATGATCAGCATGACATGATGTTGGTCCTTGTCAAAAGTCGTTTTGATTCAACGTTAAACATGGCTGCCAGCGGCCATCTTTGTTTACATACAGTTATATAGTAAAAACTTGTAGCGACTACTCTTTTGAAACTACTTGACAGATTTTCATGAAACTTTACAGGAATGTTGCTCTTAATGTCTAATTGATCCTAGCAAAATTTCAGATCGGCCAGAAATTCAAGATGGCCACCACAGCTAAAAATAGATTTTTAAAAAAAAAGTTTGTAGCGACTACGTCTTGAAAACTATAAGTGATATTGATATGGGACTTTTTGGAAAATGATCAGCATGACATGATGGTTATCAGAGTCAAACATTATTTTGATTTGACGTTAAACATGGCTGTCAGCGGCCATCTTTGTTTACATAGAGTTATATAATGAAAACTTGTAGCGACTATTCCTGTGAAACTACTTGACGGATGTTCATGAAACTTCACAGGAATGTTGCTCTTGATGTCTAATTGATCCTAGCAAAATTTCAGGTCGGCCGGAAATTCAAGATGGCCGCCACGGCTAAAAATAATTTTTTAAAAAACAAGTCTGTAGCGACTACTTCCTGAAATCAAAATCAATCAGTAGAGCTTCAAGGTCATTGACCTCTTGTTATTTCTTTTTGCAATTTATGATTAGCGTTTAATTAAACAACTTGCTTTTGTTGTATTTTATTAACAATATTTTCACAACATAAGGAATGCTTTTTGTCATTCAAAAGCAGGAGAATAAAACGTCAAATACAGGGATCCCAAGCAACGTGTTGCGACAAGCAACTATCTATATATACACTATCTATATATATCGGCAGGGAAAATCCTGCCGCGCATAACTGTCTAGTTTACCATCACTTCCTATTAGACAACACTCGCTACGGTGAGGTTTGAATTTTGTCATTTGGCGTGGGTTTTCAGCGTATTTTGGCATGGGTTTTCATTTTGATTTTGTTTTATAAAAAAAATTCTACTTGCCCGATCGGACATTCAGGATTCAGAATCAACTTGTCCGGACCCAAGTCTGGGTTGCCAAAACCTATCGGACAATGCCTAATGTCGAGCCCTGGGCGGCGGCGGCAACCTTCAAGTTTTGCGTTTGGGTCATTTTCTCACAAACTATATGCGCTAGACCTTTCAAACTTTGCTTACAGTTGTATCTTGGGTGGTTCATTGCAACGTGACAAGGCAAATGTGGAATTGACCTTGACCGTCCAAGCAAAGGGCAGATAACTTAATAATGTTACGTTCAAATTTGGGTTCAGGTCACTTTTTCACAAACTGTATGCACTAGACCTTTCAAACTTTGCTTATAGTTGTATCTTGGGTGGTACATTGCAACATGACAAAGCAAATGTGGAAGTCACCTTGACACTTCAAGCAAAGGGCAGATAACTTAATAATTTTTACCTTCAACTTTCGCATTGAGGTAAATTTCTCGCTAACAGTATGCAATACACTTTTCAAACTTTGATTATAGATGTGTATCTTGGGTGGTACATCGCAACGCGACAAAGCAAATGTGGATGTGACCTTGACCCTACAAGCAAATGGCAGATAAACATAATTTTTACCCTCAACTTTTGCGTTTAGTTCACTTTTCACAAACTGTATGCACTAGACCTTTCAAACTTTGCTTATGGTCAGATACCACTATTGATTTGGGGCTTCTGATTGGTTGAAAAAAGTATAGGGTCTATTAGGGCATATAGTCAGATTGTAAGGTAGATTCTGATTGGATTAAATTACCCAAATCATAACAAATCCCCATAAAACATCAAAATATTATGTTTCCATCATAAAACATGTTGATTTAGGATATTTTGACTGAAATTTGCATTTTTATGGATACAATTTTACTGAGAGTATATTTGCAAAAAGTAAAATTTCTTTACTGCCATTCTGGGGGTGGCCACCTTCAGTGAACTATTAGAGGCTGAAAGCATCAGATTATCCCCAATTTGCTGGTCATTTTTGAGTGTCTCTAAGATAGTTCTTTAAAAACAGTTAGGTTTTTTCATCCGTTCCGATATAGGAATAGGGGTTGTAGGCCAAAAGGCTATAATGGAGACCTATGGGAAATGCAATAGTGGTATATGACCTAAATTATAGTTGTATCTTGAGTGGTACATTGCAACGTGAGAAAGCAAATGTGGATGTGACCTTGACACTCCAAGCAAGTGGCAGATAACTAAATAATTTTTACCTTCAACATTTGCATTTAGGTCACTTTTTCGCAAACTGTATGCACTACACCTTTCAAACTTTGCTTATAGTTGTAACTTGAGTGGTACATTGCAATGTGACAAAGCAAATGTGGATGTGATCTTGACCCTCCAAGCAAGGGACAGATAACTTTATAATTTTTACCTTCAACATTTGCGTTAAGGTCACTTTTTCGCAAACTGTAGGCACTACACCTTTTAATCTTTGTTTCTAGTTGTATCTTGGGTGGTACATCACAATGTGACAAAGCAAATTTGGATGTGACCTTGACCCTCCAAGCAAAGGGCAGATAAACTTATAATTTTTACCTTCAACTTTTGCATTTAGGTCACTTTTTCACAAACTGTATGCACTAAGACCTTTCACGCTTTGCTTATAGTTGTATCTTGATTGGTACATTGCAACGTGACAAAGCAAATGTGGATGTGACCTTGACCCTCCAAGAAAGGGGCAGATAACTTACTAATGTTTACCTTTGACATTTGCGTTTAGGTCACTTTCTCACAAACTTTATGCATTAGACCTTTCAAATTTCGCCTATATGTGGTTGTTTCTTGGGTAGTACATCACAATGTATCAAAAAGCAAATGTGGATGTGACCTTCACCATCCAAGCAAAGGGCAGATAACTTTTAATTGTTTACATTTACATCACTTTCTTATGAACTATAATTATGCACTAAATGCTAAGCTTTAAACCTAGTTTATAGCTTAATCTTTGGAAGACAAAACATTCTATTTTATGGATTTCATCTTTTTTATGGATTTTGACCTTCTTTTTGGAGCGGATGATTTTTAGCTCGACTATTCGAAGAATAAGAGAGCTTATGTAATCACCCCGGCGTCGGCGTCCCACATCAAGGTTTGCGTGTAAGCTGTGTTTACAAGTCTATATCTCTTACATTTCTTATCCTAGCACAACCAAATTTGGCCATGGGCTTCCTTATAGCATTATCTTAATGGCTCCAATAGCAATTTTGGTTTCTGTAACCCATTGGCTCCCATGGAACCCAAATTCTGATAAAATGTGTCCCATTTCACATCAAATTTTGCATGTAAGCTGTGTTTACAAGTCTATATCTCTTACATTTCTTACCCTAGCACAACCAAATTTGGCTATGCGCTTCCTTATAGCATTATCGTAAGGGCTATCTATTTCACATCAAATTTTGCGTGTAAGCTGTGTTTACAGGTCTATATCTCTTACATTTCTTGTCCTAGCTGAACTAAATTTGGGAATCGGTTTCCTTATAGTATGTTGTAAAGGGTTGCATAAGTAATTTTGTCTTCTGCTAATTCTGGGCTCCCATGGAACCCAAATTGTGATGGCCCATAAAATGTGCAATAAAGGCAGATCTAAGTTTGCATGTAAGCATGTATATATCTATAATTTTGGTTTGGGATTTTGTATAGCATTATGCATCTTATTCATACTTCACTCTCCTCCCCCCTCCCCACCCTCCAACTCATTTTTTAGCTCGACTATTCGAAGAATAAGAGAGCTTATGTAATCAACCCGGCGTTGGCGTTGACGTCGGCGTCCCACATCAAGGTTTGCGTGTAAGCTGTGTTTACAAGTCTATATCTCTTACATTTCTTATCCTACCACAACCAAATTTGTTCATGGGCTTCCTTGTATCATTATCTTAAGGGCTGCATAAGCAATTTTGGTTCCTGTAACCCATGGGCTCCCATGGAACCCAAATTATGATAGCCCATAAAATGTGCCCCATTTCACATCAAATTTTGCGTGTAAGCTGTGTTTACAAGTCTATATCTCTTGCAATTCTTACCCTAGCACAACCAATTTGGCCATTATCTTCCTTATAGCATTATCATAAGGGCTGCTTAAGTAATTTTGGTTCCTGTAACCCCTGGGCTCCCATGGAACCCAAATTCTGATAGCCCCTAAAATATGTCTGTTTCACATCAAATTTTGCGTGTAAGCTGTGTTAACAGGTCTATATCTCTTATATTTTTTGTCCTAGCTGAACTAAATTTTGGAATTGGTTTCCTTATAGTATGTTGTAAAGGGTTGGATAAGTAATTTTGTCTTCTGCAAATTCTGAGCTCCTATGGAACCCAAATTGTGATGGCCCATAAAATGTGCAATAAAGGCAGATCTAGGTTTGCATATATCTATAATTTTGGTTTGGGATTTGTTATAGCATTATGCATCTTATTACTTCACCCATATTGGGGCATGGGCTCCCTCCTCCCCCCCATCTACCCATGCCCCCCCCCTCCCCCACTCCCCTCCACACTTTTTTTTTTTTTTTTGGTCATATTTCTGTGTTGTTTTAGTCAATTCTTACATATATATGTTGCAACCCTCCCCGCCCCCACCACCCCACCCCCGCCTCTCACCTCATCACCCCCACCCCGCCCCAGACTTCAAACTTTTTTTTTTTTTTTTTTTTTACATATTTCTGTGTTGTTTTAGTCAATTCTTACACATATATGTTGCAACCACCCCCCCCCCCCCCCCCCCCCCCCCCCCCCCCCCCCCCCCCCCTTCACCTCATCACCCCAACCCCGCCCCAGACTTGAAACTTTTTTTTTTTTTTTTTTTTTTTTTACATATTTCTGTGTTGCTTTTGTCAATTCTTACACATATATGTAGCAACCCTCCCAGCCCCCACCCCACCCCCAGCCTCTCACCCCATCGCCCTGCCCCCACCACCCCGCCTCTCACCTCATCACACCCACCCGCCCCAGACTTGATTTTTTTTTTTTTACATATTTCTGTGTTGTTTTAGTCAATTCTTACACATATATGTTGCAACCCTCCCCGCTCCCACCACCCCATCCCCCCGCCTCTCACCTCATCACCCCAACCCCGCCCCAGACTTGAAACTTTTTTTTTTTCTTTTTTTTATTTTAAAATATTTCTGTGTTGCTTTTGTCAGTTCTTACACATATATGTTTCAACCTTCCCCCCGCCCCCACCCCGCCTCCCCCTGCCCCCTTACACTCGCCCCCTCCCCCTGCCCTCAACCCACTCCCGCCTCTACCCCCGCTCTCCCCCACACCCCATCCCCACTTGAAACTTTTTTTTTTTTTTTACATATTTCTGTGTTGATTTCTGTGTTGCTTTTGTCAATTCTTACACATATATTTTGCCCCATCCCCACCACCCCACCCCACCTCCCCACATCTCTCACCCACCCCCCCCCCCCACCCCCCTCCCCCACAACCACATTAGAACTTTTTTTTTTTTTTTACATATTTCTTTGTTGTTTTAGTCAATTCTTACACATATATGTTGCGCTCCCCGCCCCCAACTCACTCCTGCCTCTCCCCCCCACCCCACCCCCACTTGAAACTTTTTTTTTTTTTTTTACATATTTCTGTGTTGCTTTTGTCAATTCTTACACATATATGTTGCCCCCCTCCCCCCCTCAAAGCCCTCCCCACCCCCCACCACCCCCACTCCCAACACCCCCACCTCTCACCCCGCCCCCTTTGATTTTTTTCTATTGATTTTTTTACATATCTCTGTTGTTTTAGTCAATTCTTACATCCCCACTCAAACTCGATTTTTTAATTTATATTTTTTTTTCTTCATATTTTTGTGTTGTTTTGGTGAATTATTACATAGCTTCTTACACATATATGTTGCCCTCACCACCCCCACTACCCCCACCATCCACCCCCGTCTTTCTCCCACCCCACTTAAAACTCGATTTTATTTAATTTTTTTTACATATTTCTGTGTAGTTTTGGTCAATTCTTACACATAGTTATGTTGTGCTCCCAACCCCACCCCACATTGATGTAGCCTTTTTTCTGATGGTATATACTAGCTATAAATTTATTATTCTCCGAAAAATCGAATAGTCGAGCTGCTCTTTTTTTTTTTTACATATTTCTGTGTTGTTTTAGTCAATTCTGACACATAGCTTCTTATTCCTCGCCCCCCCCACTCAAAACTTTTTTTTTACACGTAGCTATGTTGCTCCCTCCCCACCCACCCACTCGAAACTGGAATATTTTAATTTTTTACATATTTCTGTGTTGTTTTGGTAAATTCTGACACATAGCTTTTTACACATATATGTCGCCCACTCCACTCACACATCCCGCCTCTCTCCCCACTCCCCCCCTCCCCCCACCCACCCACCTCATTACTCGAAGGTCGATTTCTTTTTTTTACATATTTCTGTGTTGTTTTGGTCAATTCTTACACATATAGCTATGTTGCCCCCCCTTCCACCTATATCAATGATGTACCCCGCACACTGATTTATGAGCTCCCCTCACATGGAGGGGGAGGGGAATTTCTCCATTATTTGGGTATTAAAATTTTAATTTTAATGAAATCATTTACATATAAAACAATAGATTAAATTCAGATACACAGATGAAATATCAATAATAAAAAAAACTGAAATGAGACCACAATAAAAATTGCCAGATATCCCCTCCCTCCCTGAGTTGCCTTTCGACCACACATTTCTTTAAAAGGACAGCAATTTTGGATTAAAATTTCACACCCTGCCCTAAATTTTACTATAATTTGTATGAGATTCTAACAATAATTTTATATCGGCCCGAGTTTCTATACCCGCCCCACCCCCACATTGTTTTAGCCTTGTTTTCTGATGGTATATACTGACTATATAATTTATTATTCTCTGAAAAATCGAATAGTCGAGCTGCGCTGTTCTCCGACAGCTCTTGTTTTTTTTCATAGAATGACATTTTGTTTTTAAACAAATGCACTTAAATGTCATCTCAACAAATGGTAAACTCCATGGTTTTTAGCTCTACTGATCAGAGATCAGCAGAGCTTATGCCGTGGTGCGGAGTCCGTCGTCCGTCCGTCCGTCTGTCCGTCTGTCCGTCTGTCTGTCCGTAAACTTTTATTTGTAGCGACTTCACAGCTGAAACTACTGGATGGATATTCATGAAACTTTACAGAAATGTTGCCCATAAAGTCTAGTTGATCCTAGCAAAAATTCATGTTGATGTGAAATCCAAGATGGCCGCCAAAGCTAAAAATAGAGTTTTAAAATACAAGTTTGTAGCGACTTCTTCTTGAAAACTATAAGTGATATTGATATGGGACTTTTTCTAAAATGATCAGCATGACATGATGTTGATCCTAGTCAAAAATCGTTTTGATTCAACGTTAAACATGGCTGCCAGCGGCCATCTTTGTTTACATAGAGTTATATAGTAAAAACTTGTAGCGACTTCACAGCTGAAACTACTGGATGGATATTCATGAAACTTTACAGAAATGTTGCCCATAAAGTCTAGTTGATCCTAGCAAAAATTCATGTTGATGTGAAATCCAAGATGGCCGCCAAAGCTAAAAAGTTTTAAAATACAAGTTTGTAGCGACTTCTTCTTGAAAACTCACTCAGTAAGTTCTGTCACTAACGCGTTTTAACAATTATATGCTCATTGTGAGTGTTGATGTTTGGTACCAAATGAAAGAGAGTTTCAATACAATTTCATTGATGGTAAAAAGAATGATGTATCTTTTGTGTGACGAAACATTTAATACACATCACTTATACATACTGAGGCATTTTCGTCCTGATTTTTTTCAGGTATGTTAATTGTTACTTTTTTAAATGCCTGTTTCCCTTTAAGTACTTGTCGAAGACCTTTGAAATTTCTCATACATTACCAGTTATATCTGTACATTACAAGATTCAGAATTTAAGCATGGTAGATGAAAAGGCATTGTCTTAGAAATTAACATTTTAAGCTAACGTGTAAAATTAATTTAATGATAAATGGACATTAAATGGAAGGGTAGTCTTCTGAAATAGCGTTTTTGGATGATCAGTATTTTCATGGGCGAATAACAACAGATGGCGTACAAAGAAAATTTAAAAGTATAGAATTATTCAAATAAATTTTACAACATTTTGTAACAAGGACATTTTCAGAGATGCCAGTATCCAAAAGGTGTGGTAGGGGGAGGGGGAGGTAATTAAGGGGTATAAATAACCGGAATTTTTTCATTTTTGTTGTGGAATTTAAGAGAGCGAACCCAGTAGTACTACAAATACACTACTTTATCTCAGTGTAATATCCAGTTCAAAGGATATATGCCTAGTGACAGAACTTTTTGAAGCACCCTCCTATTATTAATTGCTTGTAATTAATCCTTGAACTATTGGATGACAAAGTATCTAAATTTACAAATGTATATGGATTAAAAACACAATTGGTTTAACAATGACATTAAAGCTTTTTTCTAAAATATCTACTCAGCCTGCATATATCTACTTATAACCAGGTAATTCAAATATGTTAGAACGCAGATAAGCTACTCTTCTCCATTTTATATAGGAAAAACTTGTGATGACTACTCCTGAAACTACTGAACGGAATTTCATGAAACTTCACAGAAATGTTGCTATTGAGGCAAATTCAAAATGGCCACCACAGCTAAAAATAGATTTTAAAAATATGACTACTTCTCAAAAACCATATGAGATATTGATTTTGGAACCTTTACCAAATTAACTGGCACGACATGTAGTTGGTTGTAACCAAAGTTAATTTTGATTGGATATCAAACATGGCCACCAGCGGCCATCTTTGTTTACATAGAGTTATATACGAACTACTCCTCTGAAACTACTTGATGGAATTTCATGAAACTTCACAGGAATGTTGCTCTTCATGTCTAGTTGATCCTAGCTTAATTTCAAGATGGGGGCCACGACTAAAAATGGATTTAAAAAACAAACAAATTTGTAGCGACTACTTCCTGAAAACTATGGGACTTTTTCTAAAACGATGATAGCATGAAATGAAGTTGGTCATTGTCGAAAATCATTTTGATTCAATGTCAAACATGGCTGCCAGCGGCCATCTTTGTTTACATAGAGTTACATAGTAAAAGCATGTAGCGACTACTCCTATGGGACTACTTGACGGATTTTCATGAAACTTCACAGGAATGTTGCTGTTGATGTCTAGTGTTGATCTAGAAATTCAATAGGGCTACCATGGCTAAAAATAGATTTTTAAAAAACAAATTTGTAGCGACTTCTTCTTGAAAACTATACAGGGCATTTTTACCCTTCTTTGTAGATGCTGATGTACGGTGTCTTCCCCAAGCAAAAAACTTTTTTTTCCCCCAAAATAACTTCAAAAATTTCCTTCTTTCAGAATAATTCCCCTTTCAAAATGTTGTTCGTTTACCATCTATTTATAACCGCATTTTGTACCGATTTATAACCACATAGAGTTCTTCTCTTCTTTAAATGTTTGTGCAAGTAAATTTATATATAAGAAAGGTAGATATAACCTTTTTACCAACAATTTATTTGCAACATAATTTCCCCCCAAAACCTGAAAAATCACGTTTTTCCCCACAAATAAGGCTTTGGCCCCTACCCCAATTTCTGAAAAGGCCTTGCTATAAGAGATATTTGATATGGGACTTTTTCTAAAATGGATCAGCATGACATGATGTTGGTCCCTGTCGAAAATTATTTTGATTCAACATTAAACATTGCTGCCACAGCCATCTTTGTTTACATAGAGTTATATAGTAAAAACTTGTAGCGACTACTCTATAACTACTTGAGAGACTTTTCATGAAACTTCACAGGAATGTTGATCTACCTATCAAAAAACCTATCAGTAGAGCTTCAAGGTCATTGACCTCTTGTTAGTTATTAAAATGTTTCAAACTTTCATTTAAGCATCAGTTACTTTTTTTTTAGCTCGGCCAGGCGAGCTTATGGTATCCCTTTTCGTCCGTCGTCCATTTGTCTGTCTGTCTGTCTGTCTGACATCTCCTCCGAAACCACTTATTCCATTATTGTGAAATACCATAAACATGTTCCTTGGGTTGTCCTCTATCAAGTTTGTGTTTTTCGTTATCGTCGAATAATCATAAATGGCCGCCACGGCAACTCAAAGGATAAGGCTAAAAATAACATCTTCTCTGAAACCGCTTGAAGGGTTTTGATGGAACTTCATTACAATGATCTTTAGGATAGTCCCCCTCAGAATTTTGTATTTTGCAGCTGCCGGTCATCCAAGATGGCCGCCATGGATAAAATAAGGTCAAATTTAAGGAAATTTCAAACAACGTCTCCGAAACCACTTATTCCATTCTTGTGAAATATCATAAACATGTTCCTTGGGTTAGCCTCTATCAAGTTTGTGTTTTTTTGTTATCGAAAGTTTACATAGAGTTATAAAGGAAAACGTTCAAAATTACATCTTCTCTGAAACCGCTTGAAGGATTTTGATAGAACTTAATCACAATGATCTTTGGGTTAGTAGTCCCCCTCAGATTTGTGTTTTTTTGGGGCCTCCAGTCATCCATGATGGCCACAATGGCTAAACTTAGGTCAAATTTAAGGACATTTATCAAACGACATATTACCACTTATTCTATTCTACTTAAATATCATATTCATGTTCCTGTTGTTGGCCTCTATCAAGTATGTGTTTTTCGTTGTCGTCAAATATTCAAAATGGCTGCCACGATAACCCAAAGTTTACATAGAGTTATAGAAAGTAAACACGTTTCTTGGGTTGGCCTCTATCATGTTTATATTTTTTAATCACATCATACCAGTAGAGCGTCTACAGGCCCACTTGTTTTAAGTCCCGCCCCCGTTAGGCGAGACATGTGAATCCGCGGATTTCTTGTTATGAAACATTCCAGGTAAGGTTTAGTTGGTTCTCAATAAAACCTACCTTGCTGGGATATTCAGGGATGGTTGCCATGTCTAAAATTACACAAATTGAAATGTTTGTGATCCCTACTCCTCTAATAACGTAATATATTGATACAGATCTTCAACAAAATAACTATTCCAATAAATTGTCTAATTTCATTTCAGTACCAAAAAATGTGCGTGAGTACTTTCAGTACTTGGGTAGAGTGATCATAACAATTGTGTTTTCAAATAGCATATGTATTGCTTATCTGGTAAAGGCAAATATATATAACTGTTTTATGATTGGATATTCTTTTGGTTAAAATGATTTATGTCGATTCATGTGGTTTGAACTTGAATCTTGATGTCAGAGATTTGTTTTGAATGGTAATTTGTCAACATTACTTCAATACAGATTAACGTTTAAATTGTGATCAGCATGTTATCACTGGTACAGACCGGTCAAGTCTCACGCATTGGGGGTGAGACATACGCATTTTTGTGTTAAATCAAACTCACACGCTTCCATCTAACGCACTCATGCATTCTGATAATTTGACCACATATTTTTTTGTCTATCAAATTTAGTATATTTTAACCCAAAAATTGATAAAATTTAGTGTATTTTAACCCGGATTTCCATATCATTCCATATATTGATGAATATCACCACAACTCGTGACGTTGCTTATTTTCGGCAGTGTATGTCATAAGGATAACCAAGGAGAATAACCACACAATTGTTGAACGGTGTGTACATTTAAAGCTTAATATATGAAATGCAACCACATAATTATCATCTCGGGCTTCAGAGGGCGAAGCCCCTCTGACCCCTTTTTATGGGGCATCGACCCCTTGAAAACCCATCTCACTCTTGACTTCCTTCGAGCCTTAACAGCTATGCCGGTATGTTATTGCAGGTATGGAAGTGGATGGTGATTACGAAGGAGAGGCTCTGCTCATTGTTTACAATAAACTACTAAATCTTGCAAAGTAAGTTGCTTATTATATCCACTGTAAACTACACCCTCTTTCAAAGTAAGTTGCTTATTATCCACTGTAAACTACACCCTCTTGCAAAGTAAGTTGCTTATTATCCACTGTAAACTACACCCTCTTGCAAAGTCACTTGCTCATTGTCCACTAAACTACACCCTCTTGCAAAGTTGCTTGCTCATTGTCCACTCTTGCAAAGTCACTTGCTCATTGTCCACTGTAAACTACACCTGCTTGCAAAGTCACTAGCTCATTGTCCACTGTAAACTACACCCTCTTGCAAATTCACTTTCTCCTTGTCCACTGTAAACTACACCCTCTTGCAAAGTCGATTGCTCATTGTCCATTCTTGCAAAGTCACTTGCTCAGTTCCACTGTACACTACACCCACTTGCAAAGTCACTTGCTCATTTTCTTCTCTTGCAAAGTCACTTGCTTATTATCCACTGTAAACTATGCCCTCTTGCAAAGTCACTTGCTCATTATCCCCTCTTGCAAAATCACTTGCTCATTATTCCCTCTTGCAAAGTCACTTGCTCATTTTCCTCTCTTGCAAAGTCACTTGCTTATTATCCACTGTAAATTACACCCTTTTGCAAAGTCACTTGCTCATTATCACCTCTTGCAAAGTCATTTGCTCATTATTGCCTCTTGCAAAGTCACTTGCTCATTATCCCCTCTTGCAAAGTCACTTGCTCATTATCCACTGTAAACTACACCCTCTTGCAAAGTTACTTGCTCATTATCCCCTCTTGCAAAGTCACTTGCTCATTATCCCCTCTTGCAAAGTCACTTGCTCATTTTCCTCTCTTGCAGAGTCACTTGCTTATTATCCACTGTAAACTACACCTCTTGCAAAGTCACTTGCTCATCATCGCCTCTTGCAAAGTCACTTGCTCATTATCCCCTCTTGCAAAGTCACTTGCTCATTGTCCCCTCTTGCAAAGTCACTTGCTCATTATCCCCTCTTGCAAAGTCACTTGCTCATTTTCCTCTCTTGCAAAGTCTCTTATTATCCACTGTAAACTACACCCTCTTGCAAAGTCACTTGCTCATTATCGCCTCTTGCAAAGTCACTTGCTCATTATCCCCTCTTGCAAAGTCACTTGCACATTATCCCCTCTTGCAAAGTCACTTGCTCATTATCCACTCTTGCAAAGGACTCGCTCATTATCCTCTCTTGCAAAGTCACTTGCTCATTATCCCCTCTTGCAAATTCACTTGCTCGTTATCCACTCTTGCAAAGGAGTTGCTCATTATCCACCCTTGCAAATTCACTTGCTCATTGTCCACTGTAAACTACACCCTCTTGCAAAGTCACTTGCTCATTATCTACTCTTGCAAAGTCACTTGCTCATTATCCACTGTAAACTACACCCTCTTGCAAAATAATAGTCTACAGTTGTATATACTATTTTTCAATGTAATTGACTGAATTTAGTACTTAATAAGACAAAAACAAAATGTTTTCCTTGTAAAACACATGCATATAGAAAACTGTACATTGTTTCTATTTTGTCTATGTTCAGCATTAAGAATGAAACTTCTCCACTACCGTGGCAATTGTCGGTCCATGTACGGAAGGCCATGCTACCATTCCTGCGATGTGCCGCTCTCCTCTATCACAATCTGACAGGGGTGGCAACTCCAGTGCAACTTTCAGGTAATTTTGGTTTTAAAGGGACACATGGCAATCTTGAAGTATTTATCAAGCATTAAAATTAGCACATCAAAATATTAAACCAGTATCGTTTTGACTTGCTTGCATACTTGTATTAAATAAATAAATACAATTTGAAAATTTATATGTTATATGTTTTATTGGTGCAGTATAATCAACAATTACAGTCCAAAGCAAATTATTTTTGCAAATTACTAATTATTAGTAATTTGCAAAAATAATTTGCTTTGGACTGTTTCATATACTAATTTGCAAATATGAAAGTTGTGTAGAAAAAGCAATGGGACGTTGCAAGTTGAAAGAAAGAAGAATGGCATGGGTCCGATTAAATAGTAGATGTTTGATGTAAGACATTTGTAATTTTGGTTTAATTCATTGTGGTTGCTTTTAATATGGTAGCATTTAAATATTTTTGGTCTTATTCGACTCAATTTTCTTTAAGATTCATGCTATGTTCTATCCACCATTTAAATCAAAAGCTATATTGTATACGTTAATTTTTACAGAGGTGAGTACGGAGCCATGTCTGGAGGAGTTTGACTGCCTGTGTCACTATCTGGGTGTGAGCGTACACATGTCACGCCTACTGGAGAGGCAGGGAGAGCTCATGGATCATCTGATTAACAGGTATGATTTGGTGTCAAGTGTAACAGGTCAAGGAAAGCTTCGTTAGTTGCTAGTTTTGATGATATAAAGCATGTTAGTCTGTTCCACCACATGTAAGGTTATTTTATCCGGGCAACCTAGAATGGAAATTATATCAGAATAAAAAAATACACTACTGAAATGCTGAAGGTGGGACATAAAATTTAAACCATAAATATTGAGAAGCCTGCATAGCAGGTCTGGTTAATGGGTGGTAAACCAATGATTAACTCTAATACCTTTTACATGCACAGGTATTGCTCTGCCTATACATGTGTATGACGACGTTGATGGACACTTTCATAGAATATATCTCACCTTAGGTACATAGGTTGTGCGTTTGGTGTATTGTATAGCATTAAGTCACTAACTTGTAAGCCGGGTTTTTTGAAGAAGAAAAAATCGGCTTATAGATTGGCGTAAACCGGGCGGGAGGGCGTCGACATTTGGTGTTTTCTATATGTCTCAGCATTACCATGTTCGATCTTCATCAAATTTTAACTGTACCTTCTCATCAAGCACTGACCAAACCCTGAAAACAAGGTCACTGTGACCTACTTTCTGCAGTGGGGGGGGGGGGGGAATAAAGTTTTTGTTATATCTCAGAATTACCATGTGCGATCTTCATCAAATTTTAACAACACCTTCCTCTCATCAAGCACTGACCATGCCCTGAAAACTTGGTCACTGTAACCTACTTTCTCCAAAATATATGTTAGGCTAACCTTTTTGAACTTTGTTATATGGGCATCAACATTTTTGCAGGTTAGAAGGTTACAGGCCCATTCTCCATATTTTTATCTAGATGTAAATGGAGGATGAGCCTGGCATGTTCATCCCTGTTTGGCACAATATACCCTTTCTTGTGTCGGTGCGCCATAAAACTCCAATTCAATTCAATGTTTATATCTCGGCATTGCAATGTCCAATTATTTTTTATATCTCAGCATTGCCATGTGCAATTATTATAAAATGTGGACAGTAAGTTGCTGACATGTACCAAACATCATGCGCTGAAAACTAAGTTTTCAACATTAAAGCATCCTCCCACTCCCAAAAAAACAATATATCTAGAAAAGCTCTATTAAATAGTTTCACCAAATACACAGGCACTCATCTTTCACATTTAGGAAAACCTGGCTTTACAGCCCCCAGGCGTTTCTCTCTTGTATTGCTTGGTTGGTTGAATGGTGTTTTACACCATTTTCAGTTCATTTTAACCTATATATGACGGTCGATTTTTTAGGTGAAGGCAGTCCAACCACTATTTCTTGGGTAGAACCAATACTATACATCAGAAGCTGTGATACAGTATCCACTGGCCACACACCCATATGCCATTGTTTATGTATATATTGAAGATTGTGTAATAATTCTTGTGTATGGCCCCTCACCAGTATAACTGGCCACACACTAGTATAACACCCGTATATGGCAGCACACCAGATAACACTTGTATATATTGCAGATGGTGTACACATTTTTGTCTAATGGAGAAGCTGTCTGCATCTAATGAACCTGTGATACAGTATCCACTGGCCATGGTGTAAGAATTCTTGTCTAAGGGGGAAGCTGTCTGCATCTAATGAACCTGTGATACAGTATCCACTGGCCACACACACCAGTATAACACTTGTATATGTATATATTGCAGATGGTGTAAGAATTCTTGTCTAAAGGAGAAGCTGTCTGCATCTAATGAACCTGTGATACAGTATCCACTGGCCACACACACCAGTATAACACTTGTATATGTATATATTGCAGATGGTGTAAGAATTCTTGTCTAAAGGAGAAGCTGTCTGCATCTAATGAACCTGTGATACAGTATCCACTGGCCACACACACCAGTATAACACATGTATATGTATATATTGCAGATGGTGTAAGAATTCTTGTCTAAAGGAGAAGCTGTCTGCATCTAATGAACCTGTGATACAGTATCCACTGGCCACACACACCAGTATAACACTTGTATATGTATATATTGCAGATGGTGTAAGAATTCTTGTCTAAAGGAGAAGCTGTCTGCATCTAATGAACCTGTGATACAGTATCCACTGGCCACACACCAGTATAACACTTGTATATGTATATATTGCAGATGGTGTAAGAATTCTTGTCTAAAGGAGAAGCTGTCTGCATCTAATGAACCTGTGATACAGTATCCACTGGCCACACACACCAGTATAACACTTGTATATGTATATATTGCAGATGGTGTAAGAATTCTTGTCTAAAGGAGAAGCTGTCTGCATCTAATGAACCTGTGATACAGTATCCACTGGCCACACACCAGTATAACACTTGTATATGTATATATTGCAGATGGTGTAAGAATTCTTGTCTAAAGGAGAAGCTGTCTGCATCTAATGAACCTGTGATACAGTATCCACTGGCCACACACCAGTATAACACTTGTATATGTATATATTGCAGATGGTGTAAGAATTCTTGTCTAAAGGAGAAGCTGTCTGCATCTAATGAACCTGTGATACAGTATCCACTGGCCATGGTGTAAGAATTCTTGTCTAAGGGGGAAGCTGTCTGCATCTAATGAACCTGTGATACAGTATCCACTGGCCACACACCAGTATAACACTTGTATATGTATATATTGCAGATGGTGTAAGAATTCTTGTATAAAGGAGAAGCTGTCTGCATCTAATGAACCTGTGATACAGTATCCACTGCACACCAACAAACTCATACAACTGCCTGATGACTACAGCGAACTCATCAATAAAGTTTCAGCATTCACGTATGTACTAAACTTAAACAAATACTTAACCCCTTAACCCGCTGAGCACGTCTATAATAGCCTTTGCATCCATTGTAAACCCAGATCAACCTGTGAGTAACCCTTTGTCGCATAAATGGAATGGTCTTAATTCAAAGAAAAAAACAGTCCATTATATTATGTAGCGGGTAGCATTAAAGACCGGAGACGAACTATAAAAGCAGAAGCAAATGAAAATGTCTCTGTTTTGTTGTTATACACTGGACTGTCTATATGCATGGCAGGAGAAGGGAAAATAAAAAAATGTTGATCCTATCTCAGTGCTTTAATTTATATTTGGCACAACTGTTCTTGAATATATGGAGATTTGCTCTGTCAAATATGAAAATAAATAGTGCTGCATCCAGTCTGCTATTAAGTTTAAATTTACTCCCAGTGCTTTTAGCCAAGCACAGCACAGTAGAGATAAGAAAGTAGTTTTTATTAGAGTTACCACTGAAAAGGGATGTACAAGCCTGGATATCTATACCAGTGAACTCTGTCATCCACCTGGATATCTATACCAGTGAACTCTGTAATCCACCTGGCTATCTATACCAGTGAACTCTGTCATCTACCTGAATATCTAGACCAGTGAACTGTCATCCACCTGGATATCTATACCAGTGAACTCTGTCATCCACCTGAATATCTAGACCAGTGAACTCTGTCATCAACCTGGATGTCTATACCAGTGAACTCTGTCATCCACCTGAATATCTAGACCAGTGAACTGTCATCCACCTGGATATCTATACCAGTGAACTCTGTCATCCACCTGAATATCTAGACCAGTGAACTCTGTCATCCACCTGGATATCTATACCAGTGAACTCTGTCATCCACCTGGATATCTATACCAGTGAACTCTGTAATCCACCTGAATATCTAGACCAGTGAACTCTGTCATCCACCTGAATATCTATACCAGTGAACTCTGTCATCCAGCTGGATATCTAGACCAGTGAACTCTGTCATCCAACTGGATATATATACCAGTGAACTCTGTCATCCACCTGAATATCTATACCAGTGAACTCTGTCATCCAGCTGGATATCTAGACCAGTGAACTCTGTCATCTAACTGGATATATATACCAGTGAACTCTGTCATCCACCTGAATATCTATACCAGTGAACTCTGTCATCCACCTGGATATCTATACCAGTGAACTCTGTCATCCACCTGAATATCTATACCAGTGAACTGTCATCCACCTGGATATCTATACCAGTGAACTCTGTCATCCAGCTGGATATCTAGACCAGTGAACTCTGTCATCCACCTGAATATCTATACCAGTGAACTCTGTCATCCAACTGGATATCTAGACCAGTGAACTCTGTCATCCACCTGGATATCTATACCAGTGAACTCTGTCATCCAGCTGGATATCTAGACCAGTGAACTCTGTCATCCACCTGAATATCTATACCAGTGAACTCTGTCATCCACCTGAATATATATACCAGTGAACTCTGTCATCCACCTGAATATCTATACCAGTGAACTGTCATCCACCTGGATATCTATACCAGTGAACTCTGTCATCCAGCTGGATATCTAGACCAGTGAACTCTGTCATCCACCTGAATATCTATACCAGTGAACTCTGTCATCCAACTGGATATCTAGACCAGTGAACTCTGTCATCCACCTGGATATCTATACCAGTGAACTCGTCATCCAGCTGGATATCTATACCAGTGAACTGTCATCCAGCTGGATATCTATACCAGTGAACTCTGTCATCCAGCTTGATGTCTGTCTATACCAGTGAACTCTGTCATCCACCTGGATATCTATACCAGTGAACTCCTGCGTTTAAAGATTTGTAAAGAATTCATTTTTAGCTCACCTGAGTTTTGCATACACTGAGCATGATGTTTTCAAATACTGGTGATTGTTTTAGCTTCATCACTGAGACCGGTGTTTTCAGAGTTGAACACCAGCATGGTGTGTTCAGTTTAAACGCGTCCGTCAGATGGGGATGAAAACCAGGCAGTCCTTTGTATCATAGCCTGTCCTCCAAGAACATTTAAAAACCATAGAAATTTATTTGATAGTAAGCGTAGAGCGCAGTTCATAGATTCCTATGTATCCTCCCCCTCTCTGGGACGGCTTGAGGTTAAACAACAGTTCCATTCATTATTAACACTGATTCTGGTGTTTTCAGTAATGTTATTGATGTGATACACTGTCTGTTTGTAACAGTGTAATGCCAGTTTGTAACATATGACACATACTGTACTTGTTTGTGTAGATGTCCCAAATCTGATGGAGATGACAGTCGCGCCCCAACCATGTGTTTGGTGTGTGGCCAGATGTTGTGTTCCCAGAGCTACTGCTGCCAGACGGAGTTTGATGGGGTCACCATGGGGGCTGCCACAGAACACGCGTACAGGTGTGGATCGGGCACTGGAATATTCCTCAGGTCAGGATATGTGTAGACTAGAAAAAAAGAAATCCTTACTTCAATACCTTTAAGTTATGAATGACGTTTTTAAAATGCACTTACTTAGTTCTGTTAGCTCAGTCCATGTGAAGCTGTTACAGTCTTAAAACGTCCATAAATACTAAAGTAGGTCAGTGGCTGAACATGGCCTACTAAATGGCCTTGCTCTGTTCAACATTAATGTTTGATTTAATTCTTACCACTTTTTACACACTGTCAAGCTTATTTCCTCCTAAGCGAGTTGTCATTTCTGCATTTTATGTTTATGAAGGGTAAAACTATCTGCTTTAATAACATGTAGTTTATTTAAGCTACGATTATTTTCTCCACCCAGGGTACGAGAATGTCAGATATTACTACTGGCTGGTAGATCTAAAGGCTGTTTTGTACCTCCCCCGTATATAGATGATTATGGAGAGACAGACCAGGGTTTAAGGTATGCTCATGTTTATTCTGACTGTTAATTGTACCTCCCCCGTATATAGATTATTACGGAGAGACGGACCAGGGATTAAGGTATGCTCATGTTTATTCTGACTGTTAATTGTACCTCCCCCGTATATAGATGATTACGGAGAGACAGTTCAGGGTTTAAGGTATGCTCATGTTTATTCTGACTGTTAATTGTACCTCCCCCGTATATAGATGATTACGGAGAGACGGACCAGGGTTTAAGGTATGCTCATGTTTATTCTGACAGTTAATTGTACCTCCCCCGTATGTAGATGACTATGAAGAGACAGACCAGGGTTTAAGATATGCTCATGTTTATTCTGACTGTATTGAATACAGCTATCATGTGCCTTCAGTAAGGTATATGTTGAAGATGCATTAAAGTAAATGATTAAATTCAATTATATTCATGTAATTGTTTATACTGAAATGTCTAAGTAATTATGTTGTATTGTTTGTTAGTCTTTGTATCTACAATATCAATAATGAGGAAGTAATCTTTATATTAAATTAATACTATGATGTTATTAATTAAGTGGTTTCATATTGGCCCAGTTATTGGTCCAAGGACTGTCATATTGGCCCAAGGCCGAAGGCCGCGGGCCAATATGACAGTCCGAGGACCAATAACTCGGACAATATGAAACCACTTAATTAATGACAATTTTATTAATTAACAGCCACTACGGTATAATATGTTTTTAATCAAATTATTTTGACATACTTTGCGTTTATTTATAGTAGCGTTAATTACATTTATATGTCAAAAAAGCGAGCGCGAACGACGTTACTTAACGTGAATGACGTCACTTAAATCTGAGCGCGAATGACGTTACTTAACGCGAATGACGTCACTTAAATCTCGTATTGGCGAGTTTTTTCATATTGGCCTTGTTTTTTCATATTGGCCGACTTTCGGTTCATATTGGCCGAGTTTGCGTTGTATTGCGTGTAGAATTTCTAGTAAAACAAGGCTAATATAGTTAAGTTAATTAATAAAATATTATACAAGTGAAATGTATAGAGATTCAGTTAGTACTGTGTATTGCTTATGTAGTTACCAGGATGTTCCTTTTACAGAAATTAAAAAATGTATTGTGTTAATACAAATCAAGAAAGTGACATGTTTGACCCGAGCTTCATGACTTTTGATAACTTCTGATCTTTTATGATATCATTTGTCTAGAGCCATCACAGTAGTATAAAATGTTAAAAGACCGCTAAGGCGCCATTAATTGCTGAAATAGTGATAGTGATCTCTTATTAACTTTGTATTTGATTTGAAATATGTCCTATAAATAATTACAGACGAGGCTACCCGCTACACCTGTGCAAGGAAAGTTACGATCATCTACAGAAGTTGTGGATGTCACACGCTATCCCAGAAACCATTGCTCACATTCTGGAGTCTAACGCCACATTGTTGACAATTGATTGGCAGCACTTATGAGAGATACTCTAACGACTGGCAACACCTGGTTAAGAATGCCTCGCTGTATTGTGAGGTAAAACTATACCTCCTGTTGTGAGGTAAAACTACACCTTGTGGTGTTGAATGACTCCCAGCATTTATTAGGGATACTCTACCCGACAACTGATGACACCAGTGAAGACTGCATCACTGTGTTGTGAGGTAAACTGCCTCGTGACGCATGTATGGTAAACGATGGCGTATGGTGTGCAGTAAACCTTTTCTCATGGGGTCCTTTGAGGTAAACCAACCCTCACAGTTTTTTTGTGTAACTTTATGCATCTCGGTGGCAAAGCGATGAAAATGACTCCCGATAAAGTTGCTGATTTTACCAGATTTTAGCCAGTGTTAAAAAAAAAAAAAGACTATTTTTTCGGTGTAACTGTTAAGAAACTTTTAATATCGAGATGCTGTCTGTTGAGCCTGAAGCTAGGAAGATTATGCGACTCTGGTTATTTATAATACGTTCCAGTTCCAAGTTACCCTGAAACTTGTAGAAATTGCAAAGGATTTTAATAAGAAGCGTTCAAAGACGTATCTTGTATTTTATATATATCTATACATTTATAATGAATTGGGAAGTTGTTTGTTGTTCAAGTTCCTATTATATGTATAACATGAGAATTGGAGTTTCTCTTGTTAGTGTATTTTTTGCAGAGCTTATGTCATGGTTTGTGGTTTCTCCGTCCGCTAACGCATAATGAAGAGCTTTATTGTTCAGATATGCTCTGCCGACTATGTCCACCAACAGTGAACATCATCAGGTCATGCCAATGAATTAACATATATGATAAAACTTAGAAAGTATGAATATAAGAATTGGAATATCTCTACCAAACTTCTTATACACTCAGCACAGAAATAATTATATATTAATATCAAATAATAAAATATTGTCATTTAATGTATTTGGGATTATTTGTGTTAAATTGTGTTTAAATTGAGAATTAAAAAGCGTCGAAAAACAATATGTTACTAAAAGGAATTGGAAAACAATCTATGTGAAATAAAACGCTTCAGAAAACAATATGTGTAAGGCCAAAAAAAAAATGGTTTGTTTCCGCTAACGGCTTCAAAAGAAATAGGGTAGGTAGGTAGGCAAAACCTTTTTTTATTATTATTAATGACCTTATTTTTGTTAATGAAAAAAACACTTTTAATGTGATAAAAAATACTGGGGAAGGTATTACTACCTAGATAAGGCCAAACAAAAAAAATACCTGTGTTTCCGGTAGCCCGACCGACCCTATTTTTAAGGGGCTGACCCTAAAACTTTTTATGAAAAAAACAACAACAATGATTTATCACAATAAACTGACATCACAGAGCAAACTTTCAGCTTTATCATTAACTTGTATGGGGTTTATGAGATAAATACATGTAGAATCTCACAATAACTTGCTCCAAAAAAAAAAAGACAAAAAAAAAAGACAAAAAAAAGCCTACCTACCGACCCTATTTTTTTTAAGAGCATGCAATAGGAAACACACCTATTTTTTTGATTGGCCTAATACATGGTTATGGCCCTTTTTCAATATTTGTCGTGGGTTCAAATCTCAATGAAGGAATATTTTTTTTTTTTTTTTTTTTATCTTCATAAGAAACCTTGGTTCATGGGTTCAAATTTTAAAAAATTAGGGTCGGCGGCTAAATAATAGGGTCGATCGGGTCAGCGGAAACAAACACTTTTTACTTTTAAGCCTTACTGAAAGGCATTGGAAAACTTTGTTGATTAAAACACATCAGAAAACAATCTGTGTTACTAAAAGGCATCAGAAAACAATCCGTGTTACGAAAAGGTATTGGAAAACAGTGTGTGTAATTAAAAGGCTTCAGAAAATAATCCATTTTGCTAAAATAATATTTTACTCAAACAATTAGGCGAACAAAATCTTAGTTGATCCCATTTCTCCTTTTGAAAAAACTGGCGAGGAGAGTTAGCCCAGGGGAGATAAATCTATTGGCATACTGTATGGCATTCAGCATGAAGACTAGTCATTTTAGGTGAATGAACTCTGTGTCAACTCCAGGTAACATTCATTTCAATGTCAATGTTTGTACATCTCATCATTAATTGTTGAAAAATTACACCAAGTTACTGCCTCTGACCTTCAGACATAGTTTAGATATGTTACTCGGGTTATGCGTCTTTCTAAAAGTAATTATGAGCAATGCTAATTGTAAGCAAAATGTTTTGTAGCAGCCACAGGTGCTTGTTTCTACCAGTGATGAGTAATCGGTCTTTGTTCATTGTAAATGTTTTACTGCAAGATGATATCTCAAAATTGTATCTTTGTGCATCAGCTGTGTATACCTATAAATTAGTTCTATAGTAAGGCTCACCCATCTTAAATGTCATCCAAAATATGAATTTAATCAAAGTAGCATATGGAATTAATGTGAAATTAATTAATTAGTGAAACAAACTTGCAGATGCGTGCCGTGAAAGATGAAATCTGATTAGCTGAACAGGTGTTTTACTGCTATTCTCGGAATGGACAACAGTATTAAAGGGTAGTTGGAAAACTTAATTTTCCTTACTTTGCCAATATGCATAATGTAATAAGTCAAGTAATCTAAGAGAGCCCCGTATCCTATCATTTTATTCAACTTGTTTATTATGCCCCCATTCCCAAAGTGGGGGCATATTGCTTTGCAAATGTCGGTCGGTTCGGTTCCATCCCGAAGTCTTCGCAATAACTGGAGAACAGCTGGCACTACAATCTCGAAACTTGGCAGGAATGTTTGTGTCATGGTCTAGTTGTGCACCTCCCCTTTTGGGTAGATTCGCTGTTCTCCAGTTATTGCGAAGACTTCGGGATGGACCGACCGACCGACATTTGCAAAGCAATATGCCCCCACTTTGGGAATGGGGGCATAATAAACAAGTTGAATAAAATGATAGGATACGGGGCTCTCTTAGATTACTTGACTTATTACATTATGCATATTGGCAAAGTAAGGAAAATTAAGTTTTCCAACTACCCTTCAATACTGTTGTCCATTCCGAGAATAGCAGTAAAACACCTGTTCAGCTAATCAGATTTCATCTTTCACGGCACGCATCTGCAAGTTTGTTTTCACTAATTAATTAATTTCACATTAATTCCATATGCTACTTTGATTAAATTCATATTTTGGTTGCCATGGTAACAAAACATATAAAAAAATTGTCGGTCGGATCCATCCCGAAATCTTCTTGTCTTTGCGATAACTCAAGAACAGCTGACACTACAAACTCGAAACTTGGCAGGAATGTTTGTGTCATGGTCTAGTTGTGCACCTCCCCTTTTGGTAGATTCGCATAAGAAATGTGGTTGCCATGGTAACAAAACATGTAAAAAAACACTAAAAATTGCCTGTCTTCGCGTTAACTCAAGAACAGCTTGAACTACAAACTCGAAACTCGGCAGGAATGTTTGTGTCGTGGTGTAGTTGTACCCTCCCCTTTTGGGTAGATTCGCTTAAGAAATGTGGTTGCAAATGTGGTAACAAACTTGTAAAAAAATCACTAAAAATCATTTGTCTTCGCGATAACTCAAGAACAGCTGGCACTACAAACAAGAAACTTGGCAGGAATGTTTGTCTCATGGTCTAGTTGTGCACCTCCCCTTTTGGGTAGATTCGCTTTAGAAATGTGGTTGCCATGGTAACAAAACTTGTAAAAAATCACTAAAATCGCTTGTCTTCGTGATAACTCAAGAACAGCTGGCACTACAAATGCCAAATTTGGCAAGAATGTTTGTCTCATGGTGTTGTTGTGCACCTCCCCTTTTGGGTAGATTCGCATAAGAAATGTGGTTGCCATGGTAACAAAACTTGTAAAAAAAAAATCACTAAAAATTGCTTGTTATTTTTTAATGACCTATCTGCACCAGATACCCATGAAAGATTCTCATAATCTTGTACATTTAGCTCTGTCAGTCCCCTTTAATACCATATTAAGAAGGACTGCGTTCATTATAGAAATAGGGATGAAATTGATAGGTGACTATCTCTTCAATAACATGAATCCAAATTCATTATTCCTAGACAGTGACTATTGAGGGGACGATCTCCTTATTTGTTTGTTTTTCAATACTGAATGTACTTATGTACTGTATTGGTAGACAGGGTAAGTGGATATAATTGCGTTTATAAGGCAGGTGGTGACTGAATTCATAGTCAATTCCACCTAGAATAAGATAGAATTCTTCCCACACACAGTTCTCCCACTTCCAACTACATATTTATAGTCCTACCCTTGAAGGCTTTCTTTTTTTCTTTTTTCTGCCACTTGTCACAGGAGTGGAGCTTACGTGGAATTTTTCACTTTTATTTATTTTAATATTTTTACTTTCAACTAAGCTCTGACACGGGCCAAATCAACTGACTGTAATCCATGCCAGAGGACTCCTACCCACATAATCATTACCAAAAACTTGAATGAGAAAGGAAAATAGACATTTGTTTTACTTGACATAAATATGGAGAAAGTACATTCGTTTTACTTAACATAAATAAGAAAAAATTGACATTCATTTTACTTGACGTACATATAGAGAAAACAGACATTCATTTTACTTGACATAAATAAGAAAAAAATAGACATTCATTTTACTTGACATAAATATAGAGAAAATAGACATATAAATAAGAAAAAAAAGACATTCATCTTACTTGACATAAATAAGAAAAAAAATGACATTCATTTTACTTGACATAAATATAGAGAAAACAGACATTCATTTTACTTGAAATAAATAAGAAAAAAATAGACATTCATTTTACTTGACATAAATATAGAGAAAATGGACATTAATTTTACTTGACATAAATAAGAAAAAAAATGACATTCATTTTACTTGACATACATATAGAGAAAACAGACATTCATTTTACTTGAAATAAATAAGAAAAAAATAGACATTCATTTTACTTGACATAAATATAGAGAAAATGGACATTCATTTTACTTGACATACATATAGAGAAAACAGACATTCATTTTACTTAACATAAATAAGAAAAAATTGACATTCATTTTACTTGACGTACATATAGAGAAAACAGACATTCATTTTACTTGACATAAATAAGAAAAAAATAGACATTCATATTACTTGACCTAAATAGAGAAAAATAAACATTCCTTAAACTTGACTTTCCCTATATAAAAGGCAGCATGTTTTCCAGTCTCAGCCACCTGTTGGAAATAAGAGACACCCTTGGGCATTGATCTGACAAACTTGAGATATTAATATCTGCGCTTTGTCTGCATGGGTAGCACAGGGGAAATTTACTGATATAATACAGTGATATATTATTATTCAGCCATTTGGAAAAGTAAGAAATCTAGCACTCCTGCAAGCAAATAATGGTAACTTTGAAAATTAATATTTTTGACCTTTTGTTAAAACTTTCATCTTAAAGGGCGTGGTCTGTACATCTGGATTTGAACGCAATCTACACTCTAATAAAAATGTTGCAGTCTCCATTTAATCCATACTGTCATCAAACCTCCTACATGTCAGTATAGATTTTTTATGGTTAAATGCTCATAACAAAGATATGTTGATGTCATACAATATAGCAGATGTTTATAAATCATCTGTATATGGAAGCTTGTGACTTTGTTTTGCTTGTTTTTTGACAGATCTGTGTAACAGTTGTCTACACCTGCTATTAAACATAGCTTGCCTGCAGAATGGATCAAAATTTAATGTTTTTGCATTATTCTGAATCAGATTTCTCTGGTGTAAAAAAAACTCTTTATTTAAAATACTTGATAGGTGGCTTTTTATAGTGGCCAGATGAAATATCACAATGGTTGCAAAGATACATGTCAGATTTACTAATGGAGGCCAGTTTGTTTGATAATTCCTTTCACTAGTTGACGGGCCATAAAGCGTTAACTGAAGCTCCTGCATAAATAAAAAATTAATTCTTGAAATATTCTAAAATTGAATTTTCTAGTAGAAATATCAAGTATTTTAAATAAAGAGGCTTTTTACACCAGAGAAGGCTCGTCCAAGATGGTGAGCATTTTAAAATGTTACTAGGGTATTAAATTTTTTTATATACCCTAGTAACATTATTATTTAAATAACTAGGCTTTTTTAATACACCAGAGAAGGCTCGTCCAAGATGGTGAGCATTTTAAAATGTTACTAGGGTATATAAAAAAATTTATACCCTAGTAACATTTTAAAATGCTCACCATCTTAAAGGAGCCTTCTCTGGTGTAAAAAGCCTCTTTATTTAAAATACTTGATAGGTGTCTTTTTATAGTGGTACTAATCAGGTTAAATATCAATATGGTTGCAAAGATGCTTCACGGAAATTTACTAATAGAGGCAAGTTAGTTTGTTCAATTCCTTTTACGAGGTGACGGGTCATAAAACGTTGGCTGTAACTCGGATCAGTGCTAGTAGCTATATATAGCGATAATATCGGACTGTTTCTGTTAAATGTGTTCCCATTTGTTGATCATTTTAGTACCTATTCATGTATTTTGTTTTATTACATTTCTCGGGTAAACCAAGTGCTTGATTGATGATAGGTTTGTCATTATATTAAAATCTGCATTACTTTTAAAGGGACTCACGGCATTCTTTCAGTTTTATCAAGAATTAAATTAGCATCAGAATTAATTATTCCAGTATCCTTTTCACTTTGAAAACTGCTTGCATATAATTAAACACCGTTTTCAATTTTCTTCCTTATTCTACCATAGTTTTAGATATGTTATTGATCAATATAATCATCAGTAAGTAATATGCAAAAGTAATTATCTTCAAACTGTTCTTATAATTAAATATAAATGATTGCAAACATGCAACTTGTTAGAAAAACTAACGGGATGTTGTAAGTTTTATAAAAAACAAGATTGCTTTTAAAACTTGTATTGAGAATGGGTATTTGAACACTGTCTGTAATCTGTTCTCCGAGCCGGGTGTAACTCATACCATAAAGGCTTCAAGGGACAGTAGGTGATCTGGAGGTATTGAGGTGGTCCGTCTAAATGCTAACACCTCCAGCAAATTGTGTTTCAGTTCACAAGTGTGTAAATCCACTTAACTAGAACGTCGGTGGTTCTACCCAGGTGCCCGCCCGTGCATGAAAATTGCCAGGAGGGGCACCTGGGGTCTTCCTCCACCAATGGAAGCTGGAAAGTCGCCGTATGACCTTAGCTGTTGGTGCGACTATAAAATCCAATTCAATTCAATTCCACTTAACTAGGCCTCTTGTTGCGTCCAATTTGATTATTGTTTATGTAACGGTTTCGTTAGCAAGTTTTTGTTGTATAAATCAATATTATTAATGTGTATGCTGCTTTAAGGCTGTAAGAAGTTCTAGTAGTGTGATCAAGTTGAACAACAATAACTCGATGTCTTTCAGGCGGAACTTTTTCACAAACGATAATTAAATCAAAGATAACACGGAGTTATTATATAAAACTGATGCGCATAATGCTATCCATGTTATCTTTGTATTTGGCCCAAAACTCATCCATTGTGCCTCCAGTATCTTGAACCCTGTTTAGGATTGATTTATTGAAAAATATAAAATGTAACATTTCAATGAATCTTTGCAGAAATATAAAACCTTGTAAATGCCTTATACAGTGCATTGGATAGTAAAGGATCACTATGGTTAAAATAGTAAATTTAAAACTAAAGGAAACTTTCAAGACAGTTTCTTACTAGATTCTGCTCTCTCAGCAATATGCTAACCAGAATTATTATAAACTATTTCTTATACTTGTGTTAGTTAACTGTTGAAAATCTGCCAATTTGCCTGTTTACGGAATCAGTGTCCCTAAAAGTTTAAAACTACAAATCATGGATCTTTTGATGATCAGGCCTGAGCATTTTACACCAAAGATGTGTAAAATGTGTATTAAAAAACATCTGTTCCATGTTTTATTTCGTTTTAACTGTATTTTTTTTTCATTTAATAAACTCACATCCTTCAGACAGTAACGGATCACTTTTCTTTATAGGTGCTACACTAAGTGGGTAATTACTGAAGGAAAAATGTGTTGAATCTTTGCGCTATTGTGGCTTATATGATCATTCTTCAAATATGAAAGTTTCATTAAAAAACAAATGCATACAAGTTGAATAAATGAATAGTAAACATAAACTGATCTGCTACTACCGATGATTCACTTCTACCACAAGCACTGTATAATGAAGTAATTTTAAGGTTTATATCAGAATACATTTTTGTAGCATATGTTTTTGAGTATTTTTCAGGAACGAGGGTCAAATATTTAAAAATATATATATATAATAATCTGGCATTATAGTGAATATTCTTTAGGAAATCCTTCAGGGTTTCATCATTGTTCTCCCTGCAAACAATTGGCTTAAAGGGACGCATGGCATTCTTGGAAGTTTTTATCAGGCATTACAATTAGTGTCTCAATTTATTAATCCAGTATCGTTTTGGCTTTAAGCCTGCTTGCTCATAATTAAATAAAATTATGAGTTTTACGAATGCCCTTGCGAATGCTTGCGAACGCCTTACGACTACACAACGCATGCTTGGCTAATTGCATATACCCATTGCCAATGTTTCTCTTTGTCACTTATTCGCCAGCCTCCGCCGAGTCAGCTGCTTCTTCAGAAAGTCAAGACGAATGCTAGCAAATCCCTACAAATGTCTTACGATCACTACAAATGCCTTGATATCAATAAGAATGGCTTGCGATTGCTTACGAAAATTTTGCGAAAGCAATGAGAACATGCTTTCCTGGCGAATTT